>JAPMLY010001587.1:0-96917 GCA_026401115.1 Tetraselmis chui
TTGCAGGGGGGTTCTGCGAGGGGTCGTTGTGTGGGTGGGGTTACGAAGATAGGGGGGGGGGGAGAGGAGGGTGGAGGGGGACGGGTTGGGTAGGAGGAGGGAGTTGGGGGGGGTGAGGTTGATGGGGGGGGGGACATAAAGCGTCTAGGAGGAGTCGACGTCCCTGTGGGAGGGGGGTGGAGCGGAAGGTGTGGTTCCATAGCAGAGTATGTAGGGAGTACACGGAGGACCGGGGGTCGAAAGAGGGGGGAGTGTAAGGTTGGTCCGGGGGAGCTGTGGCAATGAAGTATGTGTGTAAGAGGACGTGGGTGCCGCACGACCACGCCCTGTCGGAGTCGTTTTGGCGAGGTGGGTTGAGGGAGTGTAGGGCGCTGACGGGAGGGGGGGGGGGGAGGAGTTCCAGTCTGAGAAGAGATTGAGAGAGCGGGTGAGGAGGTCGGGGGGAGGGGAGTGATGCAGAGAGTCTATCCAGGTAGCGGAGGAGTGGGTAAGGTGGAGGAAGCCGAAGTGCGAGTTTTGCCATGTGAGGACGAGGAGAGAATGGTTAGGCGTCCCCGGACGTGGGGGGGAGCCTCGATTGGCAAGGTTGGTCCAGTGGCTGGGGTAGTGGGAGGTACGGTGGTGGTTATCGACTTCGATATTAGTAAAAACTGTGTACGAGGTGTTGGGAGTCGAATGGAGTTTGGCTATTTCAGACGCTAGGCAGTACAGGTTAGAGAGGTCCTGGTACTGTCCCCATTGGAAGGAAAGGGCAGCAGAGGTATCAAGGTAGCCGATAGGGGTGGGAAGACCATATTCCAGGTTAAAGTCGATTAAGAAATTATGCATTGTTGTGCAGCAGGTGTGTGGGCTGAAGTGGGCCGGAAGAGTAAAGCGAGGTACGGTAGTTACACTATGAATGCGGATGTCGGGCTGGGAGGTGGGGGGAGGGGTGTGGGGTCTAACCTCCGTTTCGTCCTTAGGGGACCTAATGATGATAGTCGGCCTGTTTGGCCGGGGGTGACATGTGGGGGTTGACATGCACTGGGGGAGTCAGTGGTGGCCGGTGGGGTTCCTGTGGCCTCCGCGTTGTTCTCCGGCTGGTCGTAGTAGTCGTCGAGGTCGAGTTCCTCGTCATCAAGGGAGCCGGAAGGAAGGGGGTGGTGGGTTGGGGCTGCAGGGGGAGGGTGGGTGGCCGCGGGTAAGGGGGGATTGGGGTCGGGAAGGTGTGGAGGAGGAGTAGGGGTATGGTGGGGTGTGAGGGAGGGGTGCGGGGGGACGCGAGTTGGGGGGGTTGGGGAGGGTTGCTTGCGGGAGGGGCGAGAGGGTTTGGTAACTCCTGCTGGGGGTGCTGGTTTGAGTGAGGGGTCCGTGGGGGGGCGTGGGCGGGGGGAGGGGAGTCTGCTGATGAGGGCGGTGTTGAGAGGGAGGGGGTGGGGGTGTTGGGAGAGGGTGGGAGGTGTGGTTAGGTTGTGGGTGGGGTTTGGAGGGTCGGGAAGGTGGGGGGAGGATTGTTTGTGGGGGAGGGGGTGGGTTGGTGAGGCGGAGGAGTCCATGGGTTCGGAGGAGTCTTCAGTGATGATGGGGAGAGGGGAAGGGTGGATAGAAGGTTGTTGGACCGGGGGGGGGGCTGGAGGGTGGGGGGAGGGATGGGCGTGGTAAGAGGAGGTGGAGGTGAGGTGAGAGGCTGTTGGTTGGTGTGGGGGGCCATGTGTTGTGGGTTGGGAGGGCCGGGGTGTTGGAAAGTTGAATTTCCGGGAGGGAGGAGAGGTCGAGAGGGAGGTCCTCGTCTTCCTGCAGTTGGAAGTCTGAGGGCTCCAGGTGCCACTGGCTGGTGACTTGGGTGTCAGTGAGGTGTCGGGACCATTGGAGGAGGAGGGCTGGGGTGTTGCGGTGGAGTGTGTATTTTTTTGTGATGGTGAGGGGCGGCGGAGAGGGAGAGGGGTGGTGAAGATGGGGTCCTGGAGTCGGGCTTTGCCGAAGGTGGAATAGTGGTGGGGGTTGATGTTGAGTGTGCAGGTGGATGGAATGCGTGTGCCTCTGTGGGTGTGTGTGTGGGTGAGGGGGATGGAGACTGTGCCATTGGTGGAGATGAGAATGCAGTACATTTCAACACTGAGTGAGACTTGTATGCTGGTGGTGACGGTGGGTGAAGTGGAGGGGTGGGAGCGAAAGTATGAGCCATCTGGGAATTTTTTCAGGGTTGTGTAGTGGTAGAGGCTGAGGGGGTGTTGGGAAGGGGGGGTGAGGGTGGGGGTATGTTGTGTGAGGTATTCTGTTGCAGTTTGGGACAGGAGGGTGTATAACCAGTGTGTGGGTGGACTTGTGCCGTCTGAGTTGATGCATGGAAGGGAGAGTGAGTGGCAGGATTGGATGAGGACAATGGTGAGGCAGGTGTCAGCCCATGATAAGCGGGGACGTGTCCTGTGACGGGGGGTGGTGTGATGGTGATGGTGTGAAGATGGTGGTCAGGGGGTACGAGTTCATAGGGTGAATGAGGGAAAATGTGAAGGGATACAGGTCTAGATTGCGAATGAATTGGATTATTGGGCAGGTGGAGGATATTTACCCAGAAGGAGGAGGGGTCGGCCTCGATCGGGATGGGGGTGTCCAGCGGCTGGAGGGCGTCCGCGAACTGGAGGGTGAACTGGGCTTGCTCGGGTAGGTCTTCGAGGTTGCACAGGTAGTGGGCCGGGGGGGTTGGACCTGTAGAGGTGAGAGCCGTCGCGAGGTCGGAGGTGAGGAGGTCCTGTAGGAGGGCGAATGCTTCTTGGCCGGTGATACCGGTGAATAAGGGGGAGCGGATCTTCACCCGTCGGCCTGAAACTCCTGGAGCCGAGGCATCCCGGAGAAAGCGAATTTTCTGCTGACTTAGTTTTTCCAGGAGCGAAGGTGAGGAGATCACGGAGGGGGGCACTGGACCGGCTGAGCTAAATTCACGCTGGCGTGAAGTCAGCTGGTACAAGAGTCCCACCGCTATACATGAGGTGGGGATTGTCAGGTGGATTTCTTGGAAGCTCGTGTGGAGCTCGACTGGAAGGGGAGTGGCATCGTTGCATTTCGGGGCGGTGGGGTGGAGGGTTCGAGTGGCATTCGCGGTCCACCGTGTGTGATGGGCGAGTTCTCGTCCTATTATATTTCTGATGCGGTTGGGGAGATCGGTAAGGCCGTGGAGGCTTTCGAGTAACCAGCGGCGGGCCAACGAGCATGCCGACACGATCGGGTCGGGGTGAGTCGGGTCCGGGAGGAAGACTCCGTGGATCCAGAATCGAGCGAGGTGGGGGGGGTGGTGGAGTACTGGCCTGTGAGGAGGAGGGAGTCGACGGTCCGGGTGGAGAAGTCGTCGGCCTGTCCCAGGGCCTCTGTTGACCGTGGGGGGGACAGGACCAGAGGTGTCTGCAGTCCACGACGGAGAGGAAGGGGGTCCAATGGTGTGCCCATGAGTTGTTGGGGGTGGTTGAGCTGGGGTGCGGTGAGAAACAGGGTCAGGGGGTGCCCCGCGAGTGCGTTCAGGGGATGGTAAAGGTCCGTGAAGCGGCCATGCTGCGGGGGGTCCTTCAGAAGCGCTTGCCTGTAGGTGGGGGGGGTAGGGGGTGTAGACATATTGGTCGAGCAGGATTTCGAGCGTTGTAAAGGATTGTCGGAGTTGGGTGTGGCCGTTAGAGTTGGTGTTTGAGGGTCGTTCACGTGTTGGTTGCACGCGACCAGGCCTGATGGGGCCTGGGTTTGGTGGATGTTGGCGGCGGACTGGGACGTCCGGACGCTCGGAGGGGCGCGATGTGGCGCGCCGCCAACCGGGGAGTAAGCTTTTTGTAAGCGATGTGGTTTTTGGGTGTGGCGTAGTACTTTGACGGGTACGTGTGTAGATTTTGAAGTGGGTGGCGCGATAGCTGTCGGGTGGATAAAATTCAAATCCATGAGAGCTGCGCCTTTGAGCGTGTACCGTCTGGTGTCGCTACGGATCCACTGACCATTGTGAGCTAGGCTCTGGTGGGGAGAGGTGAATGGTGCACGCCGTCCGGCAGCCCTGTCCACCAGTCTTGCGCTCGATGGGAGGCCAGGCCCAGAGCGAAGACGATCGGCGTTGCTCATCCGAGCTACCGATCCATCCCCGTGTTATATGGTTTTTGTAGTACTTTAGTAGTACTTTGGATCGTTTTACTGTCTTTAGTGACGGTAGGATACGTTTTTCTGTAGTTGGTACCATTGTTTTGCGGGCCAGTAAGGCGCGATGACTGTTGCTTCGGCCCCGGATTGGCGTAACTTCTGGACGAGGTCGGGGAGTAGCGTCCAAGGTGGGTTGCACCAGTTGGTCTATGTTGTCCACCGGTTGTCGGGTAGATGGAGGCAGTCCACGGCTTCGGAGGTGGGGTCGCGCCAGCGGGAGTTGTAGCGGGGAAGCTACGTATTGCCCTGCGTGGCAAACCTATCGATGGAGTGGGGGCCCCACAGGGAGTTCAGGTAAGTGAAGATGCGGGGGTTGAGTTGCCAGTCGTCCCGGTCTGTTTTTCGGCTCGGTCTGTCGGCCCAGACGTTGGCCGTGGAGCGAATATATCGCGCGCGGATGTTGTTGTTGTTGGTGTCGATAAGTTCCCACAGTTTGCGAAGTTCGTTCATCATAGCCGGGGACCTCGAAGTTAGGTGACTGAGGACTGCCACCACTGCTTGGTTGTCTTCGTGCATGGGGACTTTGCGGCCGCGCAGGAGGGGTAAGAACGAAAGGACGGCGAGTCGCACGGCCTTCAATTCCTTCCAAGTGATGTGTTGCTGCTGGTCTGTCGATGACCAAAAACCTCGGGCGTCCAACTGTTCGTTTAATACAACTCCCCAGCCGTAACCTGAGCTGTCGCAGTATAGGTAGGCGGTCTCGATGGGGGAGAATATGGAGCGGCCGTTGTTGGCGGAGGGGACTTGCGTCCACCATTGGAGGTCTCGTCGCAACTGGTAGGTGAGTTGCACCCGGCCCCCCATCCCGTGCGCGTAGCGAGGACATCGTGTAGTTCGCGGAGGTAGAATCGGGCTGCTGGAATGGCGAGGTGCATGTACTATACTTATCCGGCGAGCACCGCGGGCTGCCGGGCAGGTAGCCACCGTGCGACGCGCGTAGAGCGTTGTAGAAGGGTCCGGGCTTGGGTAGCGATGGCATGTAGTTTCGAAGCAGGGGCTCGGAACGTAGAGGTTGTGGTGTCGATTTGGAGGCCGAGGTGCTCGCAGATTTGCGTCGGCTCCTAGTGGCCTTTCTTGGGGTTGCGTCCTAGCCCGAGGCGGTCGAGTAGGCACGCGACGCGGTCGCAGAGCTGTAACGTTGCGTCTCTGTTGTCGGCAAAAAATAGGAAGTCGTCCATGTATGGGAGTAATCGGGCACCCCGACATCGAGAGTTGCGCAGATAGCGTCGGGACGGTGTAGGTCTCGTGGGCTGCTGGTGTGTAGCTAGACGGGGGCTGTGTCCGGTGGGATTGGGCAGTGGTTCGCGTAAGTGCCCGAAAAAAACTTCGGTAAGCCGGCAAAAATAGTAACTGCTGCGTTTCTAGCCCATCGGAAGCCCGGCTAGTATGTACAATGTTCCGCGATAATTTACCGTGAAGAAGTCTCTGTCCTCCTCCCGTATGCCTAGTGTGTAGTAGCCGTCCGCGAGGTCGAAGGACACCATCCAGTCGCCGGCCCGCGTCAAGTTCTTGAGGTGCTTGAGTGTCTCGAAAGTTAACTTGTGGTCCTTGCAATACTTGTTCAGGGGCGTAAGTCGATAATTAGTCGCCATTTGTTTTCGCCCGGTTTTGGGACTAAAAACATTATGGAAACCCATGTGCTGCGCTGGCATGGCTCCAAGGCGCCTGACTGCAGGAATCGGGGAAGCTCGGAGTCCATGAAGTCGACATGCTATTTTGTTGCGTTCAACATGGAGGTGCCGTTGTTGAAAGGTGGGAGTCGCCGGCCGCCGATGAAAGGTATGCAAACCCCGTGACAAATCTAGCCTAGAACTTGCTCGCTCGCGCCTAATCGCTTCCACTCGGACGCTCTGTTCCGCACGCGGTGTCGCATGAAGTTGGAACGGTCGTTGCAGGACGTGGCGCGGCGGGTCACACCGTCAGGCGTTCTTGTCCGGGTTCTTGGTCTTCTTGTCTTTGGGGTCGGCGTTGTCTCTCGGTGGTGGCTTGGGCTTGGGTTGGGGTCGGGGGTTCGGCTTCGGTGTTGGCCGGTCGGGGGGGGGGGGGGGGGGGGGGGGTCGGTCGGGAGTCTTGCGTGCGAAGGTAGCTCCCGCGGCGGCTTTGACGCTAGCGAGTAGTGAACACTCGAGGGTTTTGTCGATGAACGCTCGGTGTAGGTTGTCGTACTCGGAGGAGGCAACGTCTGATCGCGGCTTGAGGAACCGCTCGTAGGCGAGTTCCGTGAAAACGGGGTCCGAATCGCTCGTCTCCCCTCCGCCCTTGGTGTGTCGGATGTGGGATATCCGCACACGGGCGGCCTCCTCGAGCGCGCTGTGTGTGTGGTTGCTTTGACGCATGGTGACGAGCGCCGCCGCGAATTCCGGTGAGTCCTTGGGATAATTCTGAATGTCTTCCAGAGCTGATAAGCTCGCCGTATTAGCGGAGGCGGCGTAGGCGGCGTGTCAGGCCGTTGCGCGGAATCTTCGAGCGTGGCGTTGTGCTGGCGGGCGGAGAGGTGGCGGTAGTTGTCACAGGTGAGCTTCTTGATTTGTGGGCCGTTGAGATGTCGGGGGGGTAGCTCGAGGCCGGGGGCAATGTAGGGTCCCCATAGCTATGTGTCGATGTGGTAGTCCTCATCTGGCAGGGTTGCTCGGGGTACCGTCGTCGTTGGGGCTGGGGCCAGGGGTCGCACGGTGGAGTCGATCGAGGGTCGCTCGGTCGGCAGCTGGGCGCTACGGGCGTCGTGCTCCAAAATTCCACCCTTCGGCGTGTCGTTTACGCCGACGGGACTCGCTAGCTATGTGCTGACTTGCTTGGCTGCTGCTAGTTGAGTGATGATGATCGAGCTAAGCGTAGCCGTTAGTTCGGTAAAGGCTTCCTGAAAATGGCAATTAAGTCGCTCTTCTGAAGGGGCATCGTTAGCGAGTAAGCGTTGCTCATGTTCTTTGAATTCTATTGATGTAACAAATTCCGGCGCGTCGCAATTTTCGTCGTCGACTTGTCTGTCTATAGCCATCGTATATTCGAGCAAGATAAAGTGTCTCGGCCGTGGTAGACGCGGTCGAGGGTAAGCTGTCACCTTGCGCAGCTACGAGAACTACGATGCATGTTGCGCGAGCCGGATGGGCGAGCGCAAAGGCAGAAGGTGGCTGCTACCCGCTAGAGGAGCTGCTTTATAGTTAAAGCAAGTAGGGCGTCCGCCGCGGACAATTCACTGCGTTTGTGACGCTTTGTCTCCGCGCGTTGCCTAAGGCAGACTCAACATGGTACGTTAACTAACCGTTGAACCCCAATATTTTACCAATATAAGAATATTGATGATGGGTACTAAAGCCGATATTCCAATTAGAAAAAAGTACACGGCTCGTAGGAACACGGCTCGGCCGGTACACGGCTCGCGGGACAAAAAAACACGGGCCGTGTTCCTCGCGCTTTCTGGTATTCCAATTAGGCCGGAGCCGTGTTCCTCGCGCTTTTTGGTATTCCAATTAGGCCGGTACACGGCTCGGACCGCAGTACATACGGGCTTTGTATCGGCCTTATTATTCTACGGGCTTTTCTGCGCAGTCATCGCGCCCGCACACACTCTCTCACCAACACCTACCCTCACCCGCGCCCGTTCCACCCGAGCCGTACTACGCTTGTATGGGCCGTGGCCTTGCTTTTCGGCATGGCGGCACTCGTGATTGCCGTTCCGCCCGCGCCAAATGTGGTGATGGGTACGGACCCCTCCACATCCTTACACACGCACGGCCACACACAGTCGCACACCCGCGCATACATACGCACACGGTTATACACGCGATCACACACACACACACACACACACACACACACACACACACACACACGCGCGCGCGCGCACGCACAAGATCACAGCGATACAGGGATATGATGTATAATGTACTAGTTTCCCGAGCCGTGTACCTCCGCCCGGTACACGGCTCTGCCGAAAAGCCGTGTTCCTATTTGCTCAAGCCGTGTTCCTTGTGAGGCGGTACCTGTATTGGAATACCTGTAAAAGTCGAGAGTCTCCATAATTTCCATATCACTTCCGACGTCTAATAGTCCTTTGTGTTTGCATCGGCGTAGACGAGCCCTTGCTAAAACGAATGGTGTCGTCTGTTGCACAATTTATTAACCGCATACTCGCACTACGCACCTGTGCGAGTCGTGGAGCTTCCGACGGTGAATGCGAACTAGCGCAAGCGTCGACGCAGTCTTGTAGCATCGCCTTCGACGCCGCGTCGAGGAGATGCGAGGCCATCCCAACGCAACTTGCAGAAGTCGCGCCCCACTAGAGACTTCCGGCGACGATATCGTCGCGTCCAACTCCACAAAGTTGATAATGATGCGAGTCGGACAGTTATCCACGGTTGGTCACCGCGCATCGGGGTGAAAAGTGATGTCTCGGTGTTAGAAGGGCGGGATATCCCCATTAATGTACGCACCTCGGTGCTTAAGACCTGCATATTGCCGGTCCTTACTTACGGGTGTGAAGTATGGGGAATGGATTCGACTAGCGGCGTCGATAGATTACAAACTATATTAAATCAATGTTTGAGGCGCCTAGTTGGGGTGGGTGCAAAGGCCCCTGGGGTAGCCACAACGCCACTACTACGGGAGCTAGGAATAGCACCCATAGAAGCAATGGCAGCAGCGGCTAGGACTAGGGCATTCCTTAAAGCGCCCACCCTAAATACATGCATAAGCGATCTAGTGCGCCAACCTATTCGTATGCGCCCAAATACTTGGACGTCTGGGACCGTGCGGTGGCTAGATCGTTTTGCTAGGGCAAGTGCGGAATTAGCCCAAAACGTACGCGTCCCACCCGCTTGGAGGTCTTTGCAACCACGCGTGGCCTCTAACCTTGTTAAAGCAGCGGTATGGGGTCGATTCGAGACATCATCGTCGGCATGTACTAATACGTGGAGTATTTATTCCCATGCCTCACATGTTGGGAACCCATTGCCACAATACGGCACGGGCATTCCCGCGGGGGCCGTTGCAAGGTTACACATTATGATTCAATTGCGTACGCGTGTATTTCCCACAGCCCGTCGTCTTGCCCGCATTCACGCCATGCCTGAACGTTTTCTCCATCATTGTCCTGCATGCGGCGGGGATGTTATTGAATCCATAGAACATATTTTGCTTGAATGCCCACGTTGGGAATGCCACCGTCGTAATTTTGGGGCGCTAGCCCCAGATTTCAATGGTTTTGTGCGTCGTTTCGCTACATCCTCCGAAGATATAAATGCCTTACTTTTAGGCGGTGTCCCCCCTTCCCTCCATGGCGCCACCCATTTTACACGAAATGGGAGGTTTTTCCAGATATGGCCCCAAGCCCTCCCTCATATTGCTTTCTTTGTAGTTCATGTATCGCACTCCCGAAATGTTTTGCTCCGTGAGATGGGCCTTGGTCCTTCTCGCATTTCTCGAATGGGTCGACGCCCGGACGGGTAGGGCAAACCTTTCTTGGTTAGTGCCGGGAATGCATCACTGGAAGGTTTTAGTTGGTGAAACTCCAACACTGGCCTCGTGTGGGGTTAGCGCAGTACGGTACGGTTCTCGTACAATGGTACTTAATGCACTCACACGAGCGTCGCCTACCCGGGAGCATGATCGATGATGAGTTGAGGTTTGTTTCGAACTTCTGCACTCAGTAGTCATGCTTGCAAAACGCCGCCTGTAGAGGGTGCCGGTGCGGGTTCCCTGCCAGTCCCATATCCCGGGGGCGCAAAAAAAAAAAAAAAAAAACCTGTAAAAGTGGCATTTTCGGTACATGGCTCGCGAGCCGTGTACCGCATGTCTAATTGGAGTACACGCTTTTCACGAGGGTAGTGCTGACGCGGTGGCATGCCTTCCTGTTCCTCGGGCTTAGGTACGGGTATATTCTTCTTTTCTTCTTTTTGCTTGGTGGCCTCCAGAGCTTTTTTCTCGTACCTGTAAGAAAAAATCTTTTGGTACTAACTAACTGTAGGTACAGGTACAGGTACTTGTATGTTGGTACGGATGAGATGGAGAATGAGGCCCATCATCGGCCACGGGCTCCGGCGCTACCGCTCTGCCGTCCCGCCGTACTAATTATCGGTGTACAGGCCACCACGTCGCAAAGCTCTGACCAATCAGAAGCCTCGAATTCCCCTTTATGTACTTTTTAATCCCGGGATAATCTGATATGACACGAGACGAAAAATCAGCGCTACTGAAAACATTAGCTATAGGTAAACCTGTAGCGACAGCAGACAGCAAAAGAGCGTGCAGACTCTAAACAAGCAGAAAGAAGAAGAGCAAAAACCCTAAGCCCGAGGGACAGGAAGGCATGCCACCGCGTCAGCACTACCCTCCTGAAAAGCGTCGCGGAGATAGGAACCCAGAGTGCCATGAAGAGCGGCAGAAAGACGTTGCATGAATTCACGTCGCACATCCCCCAAAAAACGCCGAAACGGAAGAGATCGACGAATAAAATGTTGCATACGGGCATAACTGTCAGAGCGCAAGGAGCGAGAGTCGGCGGCGCCCATGCCATGGAAGCGACGAACAGCCACCAAGTCAACGCGCAAAATGGTTTACTTAAAAGACCTGGAAGGAATTAAAAAGCAGTACCAATACAAAAATTAGTACGGCGGGGCGGGAAGGGGGGTGGCAACGGTAGATAATAATTTTCCCACTGAAATTATTTATGGTTATATTGGTAATATAGAGGTTTGAATTAAAGGGCTAAATTACGAAGTAACCGGCGTTACCTCCGTTACAAGCGTTATCTCCGACGCTATAGCTCCCTAACGGTTCAAGCGCCCACGCGCGCACAGACAGTAAAATGTCCGCACACTATCTAGCGCACCAGCAGCGATTGTGTGTCCACCTTCAGCCTTAAGCGAGAGTTATCGCTCACGCAACCGGCATCGTGGCTCTTGCTAGCCACGCAAGGTGTTGATCACTTGAGTCTCCTGCAAGACGCACGAAAACATACTCCTTAAGTTCAAATGGCATACCGCATGGTATTGCCTACCGACCTCTACCCCATTGCGCCCGGTGACGCGCCGGAACAGCGGCCAGTCCAGCGGCAATTGCGGACAGATTGTAAAGCATTTAGCAGCCCAGGTTGAAACTCTATCCGTCGCAGCCGCGCCAACACACTACTTCCACCATCCCCACATCCGATTCCGACAGCGCTGCGGATGGACGACTCGAGTTCGACGCTCTACTAGCTGATAGTAAAAATACCCCTCTAGAGTACATCGACCCTAGAGAGTGGTCAAATTTCGCGTCCCGTACGTTCGCGGTCTGCCTACCCCCTACGGCACAGCAGTCCCGTGCATGTGGAGCCCTCGACACGACAAGGTCGGCAATTTTTTTACGGACAACGCGAGAATCTCCTCCCGCGACGAGTATCGACACATGCTCTGCTATGGTGTATTTACGGCCGCCGCTAGCGCGGCACTCGAAACTGCTATGGTAACGATTCGCGTGGTCACCTCTACCCCGACGAAACAACCTACGCCTACTCACTCGTCGACGCAGCGCTACGTACTCATCAAGCAGTGGCCTCAGCGGGGGAAGCGCGACTCACCTACATCAGACGCTTCAAGGCCAAGAAGATTCTCATCGGAGAAGAACGCGTCGCGGAGCGTCTCGTCTACACAAGTTGCTTCGCCATTGTCGCCTCCGACCGTGGAGGCAACGTCGTCGACGGACTCGTGTCAGCCCTAGAGGACAGACGACTCGAAGTCGGCATCACAGCAGGTGCAAAAGCGCAAGCAGCTGCCCAATTCAAGGCCGACAAGCCTAGACAAGACAGACCGGACATGCCGAACGACAAGCCGGACAAGCCGGACAAACCCAAGGCCAAGCCTAAGGACCGCACGGGCGGCCGCCCCCTCCCCTCTACCGACAAGGCACACAAGAAGACCGAGGCCGACAACGAGGAATGACGGGGTGACCCGCCGCGCCGATTCTTGCACACCATATTTAAGCTACATGCGTCATCGCGTGCGGCGAAACTGGCAAGCCTGGAAAGATATCGGCGCGAGCGGTCAAGTCTTACGGTGGATCCGGGAGGGCGTTACTATTCCTTTCCTAAACAACCGACCCCCACCTCCGTTCAACCAAGGCATCTCACTACTAGACGCTACCCCCGAGCAAACACGTGGGCAGAAAAGCTCAGCCGCCACCTCGACAGCGACGACTGGCAACTCGACCCCTCTATGTTCCACGAAATGTACACACAATTCGGCCCGCACACAATCGACCGGTTTGCGTCGGCTCTCAACACGCTATTGCCCCGCTACAACGAGAACTGGCTAGACCCATCGTGCGAAGCAATGGACGCCCTTTACCTCGCCGATTCGGCTTGGAAAAAAAATAACAACTGGTGCAACCCGCCATGGCTCATGCTACCCGACCTCGCCCTTAAACTACATCAGAGCGGCGCGTAGCAGCTGCGGTGGTCGCCCCCCGTTGGCAAAAAAAAGCGTGGCATCATGCCCTTACCGAATTGGCGTGCCACGAGACGGTCATGCCGGCCCGAGCTCACGTATTCCGTCCCGGGCGGCGGCACGGACGCGGTATAGTCGGCAAGCCTCACTGGCCCGTCATTGTCTTCCGGATTCCCTCCCGGCCTGGTTGTACCTCCGCCGGGGCGCTGTCAGTGCTATCCTGACCATGTTCAACACACGACACAAAAGGCCAGCAGTCCAAGCGTACCCTACCCGAGCAACAAAAGTCCGCTACAAGGTGGAGGTGGCAGGCTGCAACAACCCCTGGGTCACCTCGATGCGCCCCTACATGCAACGCCTACTGGGCACTGACAGCCTCGGAGCTAAAACGCTCGACCTACTGACCACCGCTTGGGCGAAAAGCACGTCCGACACGTACAACAGCGCGATAAAACCTTACTTCCAGTTTTGCGAGGAGCAAGGCATACCACCGCTAGCCGCAACAGCCGCTACCATGCCCGGCTACATCGCATGGATCGGGAAGCGTGGCACCATTAAGGCTACTAGTCTACAGCCTTGCCTCTCAGCTGTGGACGGTTTTTTCAAAGACCACGGCACAAAACCAGTCGCACAAGGCGATTTGGTAGCCAAGGTCCGGCGGGGTCTCGCATCGTCCCAACTTTCCCTCCATCCCAGCCGCACACGCATGTACCTCCTCGCCCGGATTCTCGTATCATCGCTACGCCTGGCCAAGGACCTCCGCACACAGTTGACATGCACTTGGACTCGGGCTCAAACGGACCTCATTCTGCTGTTCAGAGCGTGTTTAGCGACGGTGCTCCTGGCCGCATTTTTTTGTCGCGGGGGAGCGGGAGTTGAGTGCCGGTCTAGAGACCTGTTGTGTACTCCAACCGGTGGAATCCTCCTGTACCATGGGACGAGAAAAGGTCAACTTGGTACTTCCACGGAGCGAAAACTCCTATGTGAACTACCGGACTCGGCTCACCCTGACATCGCGGAACTACCACAATACTTCGACGCTGCCCGTATCAAGTTCTCCGCCGGAAAGATACCGGACAAACGTTGGGCCATTAGTCTACGCTAACCTACGATAAACTAGACTGCGGACACCCTGACAACTTGGCTACAACGAGTACTTCGTGCAGTACACGAGCAACCTCCGTACGGTTTCGCGTGGACTTCGCACTCCCAACGAAAGGGTGCAGCTACTGCAGCGTACAATATCGGTACCCCAATGCAGAAGATCAAGTTCTTCGGCGGTTGGGCGCGAGAATCGGACGCACTCCTCAAGTACATCCACCCAACAGTGATCCCGTGCCCGGGAGCTTGGCAACTCTTTGGTGAAATGACCCCTGCCGGCGCCCCACTCAACGTTACACGTCAGTCGGCGACAGATGGCATAAGTGAACCCCAACACATCTTAAATGCCCATATTGGTAATATAGAGGTTTGAATTACATGGCTTAATTACGAAGTAACCGGTGTTACCTCCGTTACAAGCGTGTGGCGGTTAGCCTCTGGAAGCTAAACGCTAGCACAAATCTGTTCTAATCTGTCTAGTTATGTGGTTGCAAGTTGGCAAAATGATGTAATCGAGAGGCAAGGGTCAAAGATGTTTTACTGTTGTACTTAGACAATAGTCGTAAATGAACAAAGGAATTGTTAAATGGTTCTGTCACCTCCCTCTACTGCCTTGGGCTTAAATAGGTTTCTGCCCAGATTACTTACGCCTGTAAGACTAGCTTACGTGTTAGGCGTTGGGGCTGTCCAACCGTCGTCATCTGTCCTCGAGACGCAGCCTGCCTAGCATTGGGTTTCACGACGCGGCTCCTTTTGCATGGAAGAGCTCGTTCTAGCGCGTCATCTGGCTAGTTAGATTAATTATGCATATCTGTACGTACCGGGAGGTACTGGTCGTACTGTAGCATCATCACCCTTAGAATATTGCAGTAGCGACGTACCCACGAGTATACGCCCATCCTGTGGAAAAGCACGAATTATTGGTATCCGTAACGAGTACATGTACAATGTCCTGCAATGTACTGTTGCAGGACTGTACTCGTCACACTCGTACCCTCCCCCTCTTGACAGATCAATGAGGCCGCCGCGAGGCAGACCTCCGTGGTTCTTGGCTCCTTTACTGAAGCAATTACTCGGACTCAGGAATGCGCGCCGAGTGAGCTTGCATGAAGTCAATGTACGCCTGAGTCTTGGCGAACTTACGCCATTGGGGTGTCTCCGAAAATTCTTGTAACGCAATTGTCCGGTGTACCTCGTTCAACCGGTGCCATACAGGTGGAATGTCGTCATCGCTGAAGTGCGTCATGAAGAGCAGATATTTGCCTCGTCGCCCAGGTAGCGACTTGATGCACACAACAGAGATGTGTGAGACATCAAACTCCTCGTCGTCTCCTTCAGGTACAGTCACTGGGACAGCTGGTCGTAGCAGATCGGTAGAGCAGGGTCTCAAGTTATTAACGTGGAACACATGGCGTAAGCGTACTGTCGTTGGAAGTTTCAATCTGTAACTGTGTTTTCCAATCTGCTCCTCCACTGAAAAAGGTCCAAGCTGTCTGTCTCTGAGTTTCCGGTTCGGTTGTCCTCTCAGAAAAAGGTTTGCTGTGACGACTGACACCTTGTCTCCTTTAGCAAAGTGTGGCGCTATAGACGGTTCTGTGCGTGCCTGCATCTCGTCCTTGTGTAGCTGTAACACTGAGCGTACCAAGATGTGCACTTCCTGTAATAATCTCAACCGTTCTGTGGCGTCTTGCGAAATTGGTATCGATGGTCGCATGCTGAACAGCAGGTCAGGAGGCTCCTCACGAGAGAACCCAAAGTTAGCATCGAACGGTGTGTGCTCAATTCCGAGTGCACGCGAAGCGTTGTACGCAAGTTCCACTTGCGGTAGAAATGTCGTCCAATCCGAACCATCATAGCAACAGAAGCAACGAAGAAGCTGCTGAAACGTGATGTTCACGCGCTCTGTCAAGCCATCTGTTTCTGGGTGTCGACTGGAAGACATGTTCAGACGCGTTCCAAGGCGTTTCCAAAGTGTCTGCCAGAAGGCGCTGACAAATTTCGGGTCGCGGTCGCTAATCAGCACACGGGGTAGTCCATGTAAACGGTAGACTCCCTGTAAAAACAAAGTTGCAGTTTCTTCGGCAGTAATCGACTATGTACATGGCAGAAAATGGGCCATTCGTGTTAGATGGTCTACTACAATCAACACACTATTAAAGCCATTGCTCTCAGGCAAGTGTGTAAGGTAGTCAAGACCAACTGTGTGCCACGGTCTGGGTAAAACAGGCAATGGGTCAAGAGTCGCAGCCATCTAAGGTCGAATCTTTGCTCGTCGACACACGACGCAGCGTTCACAGAAATCTTTCACATCTTGGCGGATTCGTTTCCACCAGAATCTGTCGAGTGCTTTAGCAAGAGTGCTAGCAACTCCTCTGTGACCAACTGACGAACTTTCGTGCAGCTCTGTGATCACTTTCAGTCGGAGCTCAGAGTTCTGTGGTATACAAAGGCGGTTGAGGCGCCAAAAGTATCCGTCTCTGGCTTCAATCCGGCTGTCTTTCGTCTACTCACCATCGTCCCCATAAAACGAATCTTGTGAGAACCCCTCGCGAATGAGATCAGCGAACTCAAGGCTCAGCTGCAGCGCGTCAACAGTCAGTAAATTTAACTGTGCGTCTTCAAACAGCAGCTCGGACTTCCGTCGTAATTCTCGATCTGACGGAACCTCGCCATCCCAAAATAAGGGTACTGTGGCCTAAGGTACGAAGTCTGGACGCCGGCTCAACGGGTCAGCTTCGTTCATAGCTCCCTTGCGATATGCAAGTGTCACCGAGCCCACAAACTGTTGCAAATCCCGCAGGTATCTTGCTTGCCGCTTGTTCAACCTGTTGTTTGGTTGCTTGAGCAGATGCCGCAGTGTGTCGTGGTCTGTTACGACAAGGAATTTAGAGCACCCTTCAAGATAGCACCTCCAATGCTTGACAGCTTCGCATACGGCCAAAGCTTTTAAGTCGTACGCAGAGTAAGTGTTACCACGCTCAGCCGGATTCAGCTTACGCGCCCAGTAAGAGACTGGTTGAAGACCTCCTCCTTGGTCTTGCAACAGGACTGCTGCAATCCCCACTGTTGAAGCATCTGTAGCTACGGTGAACGTCGCGTCCGGGCTGACCTCCGGAAGGATCAGGCATGGCGCGGAAATGAGCCGTAACTTGAGAGTCTCAAAGGCTTCCAAACAGGCAGGCGTCAGCGTAACCTTCTGTGGCTGGGACTTCCGCAGTAAGTCCGTCAATGGAGCCGTAAGGTCGCTAAAATGGTATATAAATCTCGCGTAGAAGTTGCAGAACTGTAAGAAACTGCGAACCTCCTTCTGCGTCTTGGGCACTGGCCAGTCTGCAACGGCCTCAACTTTCTTTGTGGAAACCGAAATTTTACCGGCTGACACAGTGTAGCCCAGATACTCCATTTCTTGAAGTCCGAAGAAGCATTTCTTAAGGCGTAATTTCAGCCCTTCTTGCTTGAAACGCTGTAGCACTAGACGTAGGTGCTCCAGGTGCTCCTCCAGAGTTCGACTGTAAATACAGACGTCATCGAGGTAGACTGTCACGAACTTATGTAAAAAGTCGCGAAGAATGTCGTTCATCATCCTCTGAAATGTAGTTGGTGCGTTGCACAGCCCAAACGACATGGCGACCCATTCCATTAAACCATCAGGGGTCTGAAAAGCCGTCTTGTGAACGTCCTGATCACGCACTCGAACTTGCCAGAAGCCAGAGGCGAGGTCGAGGTGTGTGTAAAAATTCGCGTCCTTAAGTTCGTCCAGTGTATCGTCCACTCTCGGAAGTGGGTAGGCGTCTTTACGCGTAACCTTGTTAAGGCCACGGTAGTCAATGCACAGACGTAGCGAGCCATCAGCTTTCCGCACAAAAAAATTTGGCGAGCCGAACTCACTGTAGCTGGGACGGACCAGACCAGCTTCCACTGCGTCTTTAAGCTGTCGATTAAGCTCAGCGCGTTCTGCTGGTGACAATCTGTTTAGACGTGGGCGTCGCATCGGGCCAGTAGTGTCAATGGGGTGATCCCACTGTCGGCTTACATGTGGAGAGTCGACAGGTTGCAGTAACTCCGGGAAGTCATCGAAAAGTAACGACCGGAAGTTGTCACGTTGTTCTGCAGTTAGCTCCTCTCCAGTGTGAAAATCTGTTTGTTGTTCAGCTGCTGAAGTAAGTTCAATTACGTAAAATTCAGCATGACGTCCTTTGCTGCGGCGCGTCTTGCGTAGGAGTTTCTGAACTTTGGTAGACGACAGCAGCAGGCACTCAGGGCATCGTTCCTCGAGCGTAGTCTCCACTGCTGTACCATCCATCAGTGTAAAAACTCTGGTTGTACCGAACTGTAAAGAGGCATGTTCGTCATCAAGCCATGGTAAACCCAGAATTAAATCAGATGCACGTAAATCACGTAGAACGTAAAAAGTCCGGTGAAATTCATGTCGAGCCAGTTCAAAACTGACATCACAGACTGTTGTTGATGTTACACGTTGTCCGTTGGCGAGTCGAACTGGTGTCTTAGTCGTAGACTTCCGAGTCCGTAGAGCAAAGCGTCGTACAAAGTCCTCTGACACGAAGTCAAGCGTCGCCGCGCAATCTACTAATTCAGAAATTTGGTGTTCGCCATCAGTAGTTTTCACAGTCAGCTCAGTTCGAATTAACGGACGAGCTTCTGTGAGGTCAGTCAGTAGAGCTATAGCTGGCGAAGAAAATTGTTGCAGCGTAGCGATGGACTGTTCCGAGTCGTCTGGTGGTACAGGTACCGAGGTTGGCTGTTCAGGTGCTGTAGATGTTGTTGAGTCATTAAACGCACAATCTGCGTCGACTAACCACAGCTGTACATGCCAAGGAGCCGGAGCAACCACCTCTTGTTGCGCTGGGTTTTCCAGTGACTGTCGAGTAAAAAGCTGCGTCCTCGCTTTGAATTCTTGGTAGAGTTTCCAGTGTTTAGTCACTTGAGTAAATTTCGCCCATTTCGGTAGTACAAATACAGCCATCGTAGATGTCGGAGATGTTCGTCGACAATCTTCAAAATGCTGCGCAATCTGCTCAGCTAACTCCCAGGGTGGGTTGATGAACACCCTCTCTCCTGTCAAGTCCCTTTCTAGAATCGAGTCACTCGGCGAACAGTGAGGTAAGTCACTGTGCGAGCTCAGACCTTCATCATCTGCACATCCCTCCAATGTGAAGTTGAACCGTGCATGTAGAGGGTCAAAGACTGAGTCAACCAGTTTCCAATCAATTGAACGTCTGGTTACATGTTTACGACTCTGTCTCTGCTTAGTCTGACGTCGACGACCTGCTACTTGCGTTGCAGGTGTCGCGACTGTGGTCGATGGAGATGCCGAAAGTGTTCCGACTACCTCTGTCGCTAACAGTGTCTCAGAACGAACGGTAGATGTAGCCGGCTGCTCCAGTTCGCTAGTAGAACAACCTTGCCACCATCATTGCTTCTTAGTTTCCATCGGTGCCTTGCCTTTAAACTCCGGGCATTGGAACAGTCGGTGTCCCTTCTTGTGGCACTTGAAGCAGAGTCCCTCGTCCATATGACGTTTACGCTCCTCATCTGTCATAGCCTTTGCGAGTGTGTTGAAGTCCTCGCGAGATGTTTGTCCACGTCCACCATTGTTACCGCGTCCGCGTCCACGTCCACGACCACTTTCGTTACGTTTCTAGATATTAGAGGCTTCCTCAAGAGGGTCCTCCAAATTACGCTTGCGTGTGGGTTGGGTAGACTGTCCAGCAGTAGACTTCGCCTTACCGAGTTGCGGTGAATCTGTAACGACGTCGTTCAGAAAATTTTGCAGCTCCACCAGCGTAATCTGGTACCCCTTTTGAGCTATGTGTGACTTAGCCAGGTTTTGAAGCATATCATTCGCCAGGCCATTAATGAAGCGTACACACTGTACATCAGCTGTCTGGTGTTCACGAGACCGACGTAAGTAGTCGTTGTACTGCCTAGTGTATGAAGCGTAACCCATCTGATTGCTCTGCGTAAAGTTCAGCAAAGCGTTGATGGCGTCATCCTTGATGTTTGGAAGAAACATTGACTTGCGTATCTCCGTAACAAGCTCGTTGTACGTAGCTGGAATAAGAGGCTGATTCTTGCGGTTCAGCCACCACCCATTCAGATGTCCAGTAAACTGTGAAGTAACCCATATAACTGAGTCGTACGAGTCAGCCGTAATCCCAAGCATGAGAAAACGCTGTGGCTGTGCCTCGAGCCAATCCTCCAGATCATTAGGCACACGACCATTCTGAGGCGGCGAGTGAATTGCAGCCTTACGCTGGGTCTCTGTGAGAGTTACAGGTAGTCCAACTAAGTTGTGAGTAGGCATCGGCATTCCCACTCGTAAATCTGAAGGCCCTTCACCAGTCATTTGGTTTATATGTCCGCGAATACGCAGCCAGACTGGACCAGAGTCGACCGTCGTAAACCGGGAGTACATGTGAAACTGTCTCGGGATAGACGTGTCGTCATGCATGACTGGAGCATGTTGGCGGACTGCTCGGAAAAAGAATTCCCAATGAGCCACGTAACCAAAGTGAAGTAACTCACTCTTGTGCTTCTCAGCACGAATTAACCCTGTCTGTGCGGGCGTAAGATTCAGGCCGTCAATGTTGACTGTTTCTGGGACGACGTAAGTACCATCCGGATTAACTGTCGACTGTGCTAAAATAGCATGTTCGACCTGAGCAGGTGTGCGTATGTTGGTCGCAACAAACATTATAGGAACAGTAGCAAAGTACACGTAGACAAGCTGTCGTCCTTGAGGTAGTGTAACGATAACAGGTTCACCACTCAACAGCGTCAAATCATCCGGTGTCAAAATGAGACCGGTTTCCTCGTGTAATTCTCGAACAGCAGCATCGACAGGCTCTTCATTAGGTAATATCGAGCCAGCAGGGAACCAGGTTTTACCAGAACGAGGCTCACGCTGAAATACTAGCTTCAAATCCAACGACTTAGATCCTCCAACGTGAATTACCAACACCACGTAATGTCCGGGTCCAAGAGAAGCCATCTCAAACAATCAAGCAACGTCGAGCAGATCAACGAGCAACGAAAGCGTGCGTCGACCAATGAGCTCCGAAACCAGTGTGGCGGTTAGCCTCTGGAAGCTAAACGCTAGCACAAATCTGTTCTAATCTGTCTAGTTCTGTGGTTGCAAGTTGGCAAAATGATGTAATCGAGAGGCAAGGGTCAAAGATGTTTTACTGCTGTACTTAGACAGTAGTCGTAAATGAACAAAGGAATTGTTAAATGGTTCTGTCACCTCCCTCTACTGCCTTGGGCTTAAATAGGTTTCTACTGCCCAAATTGCTTACGCCTGTAAGACTAGCTTACGTGTTAGGCGTTGGGGCTGTCCAACCGTCGTCATCTGTCCTCGAGACGCGGCCTGCCTAGCATTGGGTTTCACGACGCGGCTCCTTTTGCATGGAAGAGCTCGTTCTGGCGCGTCATCTGGCTAGTTAGATTAATTATGCATATCTGTACGTACCGGGAGGTACTGGTCGTACTGTAGCATCAACACCCTTAGAATATTGCAGTAGCGACGTACCCACGAGTATACGTCCATCCTGTGGAAAAGCACGAATTGGTATCCGTAACGAGTACCTGTACAATGTCCTGCAATGTACTGTTGCAGGACTGTACTCGTCACAAGCGTTATCTCCGATGCTACAGCTCCCTAACGGTTCAAGCGCCCACGCGCGCACGGACAATAAAATATCCGCAAACTATATAACGCACGAGCAGCGATTGTGTGTCCACCTTCAAACCCACCCACCCGATTCCCTCTCACATTGCGTGTAGGATGGCACAAGGGCCACCAATACCAAATTCTGTAAGTGATTCACATCTTTGGCATAAGTGAGCCCCAACACAGCTTAAACGCCGGGAACCGGTGTAAACGCACCGCGCCATATAGATACTTTCATTTTTTGCGACGTGGCGGCCTGTACACCGGTTATTAGTACGGCGGGACGGCAGAGCGGTAGCGTGGGAGCCCGCGTCCTATGAGCCTGAATACCCGAATGCCTTCGTGTTACCAATACCGCATGTAGGCATGTGAATAATTTCCTCTTGCTTTTTCCATTTTGCTTCGTGGTTTCCACTTTTTTCTTGTAAAAATCCGTCATTTACTTATTCACAAACAACCCCCTTGGTAGAGATGTTTCTCGATGAAGGTAATTCTGACGACAAATTAGTCACCAAATTATTGACGACCGAAAAGCTTGCCACGAAACAAACTTTTCCACACTTCGCTTGAGTAGTTTTAACTATGCCAATAGAAATTATATGCATGGTTGCTAAATCGTCGAGCGCATTCGTAGCATGAACCACGTAACAAGCATCATGTTGCACAGTCGATTGAGGGAGCACAATTTGTTCAACCTTATATTACGTGCGAAGATCGGCGGTTACGTACGGAACATGTACATAAGGTGCGAACAAGTAGACATGTTGCGTCTTGCTGTCGGGTAACGGTACGCAAACAAAGTTTCCACTCAACATTGTGAAATCATCGACGGTAAAAGGCATGCCGGTCTCTTCGGACAACTCACTGACGGCCGCGTCGACATTGTGACGAGTACATTCCTAAAAAAGTTCATTACATGACATTGTACATGTACTCGTTACTAATTACAATTCGTGTTTTTCCATCGGAAGGATGTACAACGTGGGTACGTCGCTACTGCAATTTAGCGCGGATTATGATGCGTACTATACCACAAGTACCTCCCGGTACATACACGTACACACAATCAATTTAACTAGCGAGATGACGCGCCAAGCGAGGTTTACTATGCAGAAATTGATTCCCGAGACTGGACGAGCCGCGTGGCTAGTCAGTTGATGATGGTTGGAAAGCCCTAGCACCTAGCTCCGAAACCTATGTGGAAGGTGGGGGTAAGACAAGATATTTCTTAGCGGCTTCTCACCACTAAGTTCTAATCGCGACATTACCACGCCCCCCCTCCTGACTCTCTCCGGACCGCAGCCCGGTTCCGAAACCAATGTGGCGGTTAGCCTTCGGAAAGCTAATTGCAAACACAAATTTGTCATGTTTTATTCTGTCGCTGTTCTGTCGATAGGTGAAAGAAAAGATGTAGGGAGAATTGAGAAGATGTCTCATTTTTAGTGTTTAATATTATATCGTAATTAGTCAAAGGGAATTGTTAAAAGATTCTATCACCTCCCTCTATTGCATTAGGCTTAAATAGCTTTCCGCCTAGATAGCTTACACTGGCTCTAGCTCGGCTCTCGTTTCAAGTTTTTGTGGGGGTTCCACGTTGTACGTACTTCCGATGGAAAAGCACGAATTGTAATTAGTGTCACGAGTAGAGTCATGCAACAATACATGCACTCCTTACTTATTGTAATGTAATGTTGCATGGCTGTACTCGTCACACTATTTACAAATCGCGCTTTTCCATCGGAAGGGCGTACAACGTGGGTACGTCGCTACTGCAATTTAGTGAGGGTTCTGATGCGTACGGTACTACAAGTACCTCCCGGTACGTTCATGTACGCACAATAAGTCTAACTAGCCATATGACGCGCCAAGCGAGATTTACTATGCAGAATGTGATCCCCCATACTAGATGAGCTGCGTCGCTAGTCTGTTGGTGACGATTGAAAAGCCCTGGCACCTAGCTCCGAAACCAATGTGGAAGGTGGGGGTAAGAAAGGATGTCTCTTAGCGGCTTCTCACCACTAAGTTATAATCACGACAACATGTTCTTCTTAAGGCAAGACAACGTCGGCAAGAAACCAAGCTTTATCGACTCAAGGCTCACGTTCTTGTTATAGAATGTTTGATGTGTGAGGCATTGGGACCTATAAAAGGCATTACCACCACCACGTAATAACGATGACCAAATGGTTCCATGTCGAATCAAACGAGCAGCGCCGAACGAACGTGGCGATAACGTAACCGTGTCGAGATTACAACTGAAAGACCACTGCGTTAACTTGTCTCTAGCTAAAATGCTAACACAAATCAATGCTTCTACTGCAAATGGGAATGTAGGTGGGGAGAAATCGGGGATGTATGACTAACTATCGTTCACAATAGAACGTAATCAAAAAGAGAAAATAACTACGTGTCATCTCCCTTCACTACGCTTGGCTTACATAGGTTTGGCCTTAGACACCTCCCTTCACAACACTAGCTAGCTCCCGCCTAGACTTGTATGCTCCTTGTGCCTTGCGTTAGGGCTGCCTCTCGTAACGGTCGTATCACACTAGCGACGTAGCATGTTTGCCTCGCGAGGCACACATACTACCCGCGGGAAATCATACTAGAGTCTCGTGTATGCTAGAGTGTGCGGAGGTTGAAACGAAGATAGATAGTACAACGAATACGGACTTGCGAAGAGAGTAACCGTATTTCCAAGCAAGTACTTATTTTGACGTAATATGTACGGTAGTATAGACCCATGGGACTGCGAACGGTAGTGAGACCGTACTCGATTACTTACCTCCTATATTCCTTTCTTTGCTTTAACCACTACCCATGTTTTGACCACCTCGGTCAGTACATTATGAGCCTACCCAAACAAGTAGAGTGTTGTATATAAGGTCCATCATGATTGCATGGCGTACTGCGTAGAAAATGTACACTCGCACCGCGTAAAAAATGTACACTCGTGCTTGCAAAAAAGTTGAGTTTTCTGAGTAAAGTGGTTGTAAGCGGTACGAACTTGTGCTTTATACTGCGCACTTGAACAAAACGACAGAAAATGCAGGTTCTCTAGGCGCGTAACACCATGCCTTATTAAGGCAACGATCTGTGGGTCGGTAGCCATTCTCTCTCGAGTAACACTAATTGGCAATCTTGCCAACCCCCGTTTTCACCTCCAAGGAGTGCGAGTTTATAGCCCTCCGGCTCAAAAGAGACACTCGCCATCACAGGGACCATCGATATTTAAGACGGTTTTCCACTTAATGACGTAACGAATAATGCCAAATGGTTTGTCGCATTGTCAGTGCGAGTCCACAGAATGAACATTGAATATGCACAAGATACAAGTTAGGAACATGTGGAAGGAAACAAATTGTTACACGGGACAGTCGGAACATGCTTGTTTCAAATACCTCACTCGCACTTGCAGAATTGTGCAAATACGTTCAATATGGAAGGTAACTAGAGTATACTCATTCACAGTCACACTGACAACCAGCCTGAGGCTTGGTGTCGGGA
Organism: Tetraselmis chui; assembly: GCA_026401115.1. NCBI lineage: Eukaryota > Viridiplantae > Chlorophyta > Chlorodendrophyceae > Chlorodendrales > Chlorodendraceae > Tetraselmis > Tetraselmis chui. Next base: position 24,865 of record JAPMLY010001587.1, read on the forward strand.
CGAAGGAAGTGAGGAGCTGAAGGCTAGCGACAGTTCCGTATCGACAAACTGCTAGACAAGTGTCTAGCGTACATGTGTGCCTGGTCATGGGATGTACTAAGTACATCTAGACTTGCTTACAGTAGCTGTCTATAAATAATAACCAATAAGTCTTGATTACAACAGCACTCACTTGTATTGACCACACACGACCACACTAATCAATAACATAACCCTAGCAATTGCATGCAACAAGCAAGCCATCTTCTAAGCTATCCTCCTTGGTGTTTTTCTTCAAAGCGTCATGCACCCGCCATGCTCGGTTGAACAGCCACTCGCATGCAACAAACGTTGCAAGCATCGCCAAATATTGCCGGGCCATGAAAGCCAAGTCCGGGTACAATGTTGCATGAGCTTTCCACCATGCCTACACATACACGTCCTTGTCCAATTCTTGAGGCAACCCTAGGTAACGTGCTAGGTCATTCTTCTCCATGTGAGGAGCTACAACGGGAGTTACACGACCGGTTAGATCCCCGGAGAGAAATGCGGTAAACGACTTTCTCTTCGACGACATCATTTGCTTGCCAAGTTGTGGCACTTGTGGTCCTGAATATGCAACCTCCTCCTCCTCCTCTTTTGGAGGAGGAGAAAGTGGAAGGTGGGGGTTCATCTCGAGCCGTGACACGCCTACATACCATTATCGGACTCACCGGGTATCGAACCCGTGACCTTATGCGTATTAGGTGTGCACTTTACCGGCTCACCGGAAAAGCATAGTTGACATATGTGGTCACATACCACATATGTACCAAACTGCGACACAGATGCCGACGGGCCTGCTAGCGCACCCCCCTCCGGGGCCGCCGCCGTTGCTCCACCGGCGCGGGCGCCGAATTGTTTCAACCTAGCCTCGGCAGCCATAACGAGAAAAACGGGATATGATACCGGCCAGCACACTGGCCGCCCGCGACGTATGGCATCTCGCCGCCACTACTCACATTTTCATTAAGGGGTATTATTGCCACACCTGTCGCTAGCAACAACCCAACACTCCAACGCACGCAAAGACATTATTCCGTCGTGGTAGTATCGTTTCAGCGTTCGTGGACGGTGAGAAACTATGGAACATTTGCATATTACTGTGCGATTGCTTATAGTAGAGCCGCGGGCCCGACCGCTCTTTTTGTTGATCTTGGCCCGCTTTGATTTTGATAATACCAACATCGCCAAGGAGCGGTCATATCGCATGTACCTCTAGCAATAGTTTCGGATACCCTTGAGTTAGAGGTATAGGTCCAAAACACGGATGAAAGTAATCCGTACACACTCCGCGTCGTTTCTAATTGTTTTTTTCAAAGTGGGGTTGTGCGAGGCTTACCCTTAGGCCTCTCTCTTATTGTTTTCTATTAAATGGGGGGGGGGGGAGGGGGTGAATGTATGAATGTAGAAGATACGACCAGTAACGACAAACCCCTATTTTGGGCATGATCCTATTTTGAACAATTAGTGGTTTGGGCCTACCCTACCCCACCTAGCCGAGGTCATTTCTAGTCATAAACCCTACCATAGAACCCCCTCATGGGCCCTCTTCCAAGGTTTGTTTGCAACGGGTCGAGCTGGTCGTGTTAGTAAGCTAATAGAGTGCTCGCAATGCGACATGATGACAAAATCACGCAAAACCCACCTCCCGATTTCGATCAACTCACTCAATAGTCGTCTCACTCAGCTTAAAAATGCCTTGCATCACCCCATATTGCACACCCACACGTCCTACAAGAGCCTCGCGAACCTCTTGTCGATTGTCAACTTTTGTCCGCCCATGGTTCGCTCGCTTTTTTGTTGTTTGGGATTTATTAGTATGTGACGAGCACAGTCATGCAACACTACATTGCTAAACATTGTACATGTACTCGTTACATATACTAATTCGTGCTTTTCCATAGGACGGACGCACAACGTGGGTGCGTCGTTATTGCAATATTATAAAGGGTTTTTATGCGAAATGTATTGCAAGTACCTCCCGGTACGTACAATACGCACAGGTTATCTAACTAGCTTTATGACGCGCCAAGCGAGGTTTCCGATGCATAACGAGCCGCGTCGAGATTCTCCATGCTAGACGAGCCGCGTCGCTAGACTGTTGACGACGGTTGAGAGGCCCTAACGCCTGACACGTAAGCTAGTGTGAGCATGCGTAGGCTATTTGTTCGGAAGGTTGTTTAAGCCCAGTGCGGTAGAGGGAGGTAACATAACCATTGAACAATTCCATTGTTCAATTACAATATACTGCTAAAGTGCAAGCAGTGAGACATCTTATCATCTCCTCCCATTTGCACCACCACTCTGCCATTAAGCAAAGACTGGGTTAGGTTTCTGAAGTCCAAGGATGAGACATGCGCTAACCTGGAGACCATTCTCTTGGACGCGCGGCACACCCATGCCCGATTCCACTCCCAACATGATGCTTTTGCGCCGTTCCCAAAATTTGACTCGGACTCGGTGTTCGAGGCAGCGAACACGCAGCTCATGTACACGAGATTGGGGTTCAGCACTCAGCTCTCCGCACCATACGCGCATCACATGCTGGGGAAGGCGGAACGTCCGCTGCGCACTCTGCGTGACTGCGCGTCCTCAATGCTTCACGCGATGTCTGTGCCTAATAGCATGTGGTCATGCGCGATCATCACAATGGTCCACCTCCGTAACCGTACCTACAGTCGCGCTGTTGGTCCATTTGGAGGGGTTCATATCACCCTTCTTACGGGCACAGTTCCGGACGCGTCTGTCTTTCGAGTGTTTGGGTGTACGGCATTTGCTAAGGTACGTGACAGCCTCATACGGAAACTCGGCATGAAGGCGTTCCGAGGCGTGATGGTGGGGTACTCACATAACTCACCGGGGTATCGTATTTAAAACCTTGCGACCATGCGCATCACAACGTCCGTTCATGTCAAGTTTGAAGAGACAATGCCCGGTTTTGGCTCATCCCATCCTGTCGCCTCGTCGATCGATGTGTGTGCCGACGCAGAGGCTGTCCCTATTGCCCCTACTAGTCACCCACTCACAGATATGAACGCGGACACAGAGGACGTTGTGCCTGTGCTTGAGGTCGACAGACCCACTCGCCTTCGCGGCCCGCCCGCTCATTTCGAGGACCACGTTGCCCACGTGTTGACTGTGCCGCGCGTGTGTGTCACTGACTCGTGTGAGAGTGACCTGTCTGACCACATGGACGACATCTTGCCCCTCCCTGATTTATCCATGATGGTGGCTCACCCACGCCACAAGTGTTGTGAAGGACCAGTGGGAGATGTGGCCCTCGTGTCCGCGAGCATCTGTGTTGAACCAATATCCTACAAAGCCGCTTTGGTTAGCCCACAGTCGGCGGAGTGGACGACAGCCATGCAACTAGAATTCGACTCTCTTACATCCAACAAGACGTGGGACCTCGTTCCCCTGCCTGATGGACGCCGCGTAGTCAACAACATGTGGGTTTACAAGGCTAAGACAGACGCCTCTGGACCCGTCTCTCGGTACAAGGCACGGTTTGTCGCGAAGGGCTGCAGCCAACGCGAGGGGATCGATTACCCCGAGACATTCTCGCCAGTCATCCGACTTGCCAGTCTCCGCGTCTTCTTCAGTATCGCCGCGGCTCGTGGTCTCGAGCTAAGCGGTCTTGACATCGACACGGCGTTCATGTACGCGCCCATTAAAGAGGATGTCTAAATCAAACAGCCACATGGGTTCGATGACGGGACCACTAACGCTTGTCACCTGCGACGGTGTCTGTACGGCCTGAAGCAGTCACCCCGGGAGTTTAATGAGCTGCTTCGCGACTGGCTCGTCTCTCAGGGTTGGCGCCAACTAATGTCGGACCCGTGCATCTACATTTTTGAGGCAGACGGTGTCTTCGCCATGATTGCCCTCTACGTGGATGATATCCCAGTGGCGTGCAACAACACAACATGGCAGGTGGCCTTCACCGCGTTGGTGCGCTCCAAGTTCGACATCAAGGACCAGGGCTACCTGTCTGACATCATTGGCATGCACATCACCAGGGACATAACAACGCGCACCATCAGCTTGGACCAGGGCAAATACGTGCGTGAGCTGCTCGACAAGCATGACATGGTGGACTGCAAACCCTCGTGCCTCCCCATGGATCATGGCTTCTTGGCTGCTATCTCCAAGCAGATACATGTGCCCCTCACGGGAACGGACCGGGACATATACCCCAGCCTGCTCGGCAGTCTGCAATACGCCGCAGTTTGCACTAGACGACCATACATTTTGACCGCGTTTAGCATCTAGGGCTCTGCGCAGGCGAACCCCACGGTGGCAGACATGCAAGCCCTTAAGAAGGTGTTGCGCTACCTCAAGGGATCTCCCAACATGAGCATGCCGTTGGGGGGGTGAAGACAACACTCTCCAACTGACATGCTTTGTTGATGCAAATTGGGGCAATGACAGTGAGACACGACGTTCACGATCGGGGTTTATGTTTACATTGGGCAGAGGTGCAGTGAGCCACAAGTCGAGGAAACAATCCTGCGTCGCACCGTCCACATGCGAGGCAGCGTACTACTCAGCAGCGGACGCAACCAAGGAGGCCATCCATATTCGACAGATGCTATCGGAAATCTTCAGTCGACATGTCAGCGGCACGACCACCATCTGGGAAGACAACCAGAGCTGCATCGCCTATTCGCAGAATGCATTGGTGAGCGAGAAGACCAAGCACATCGACCTGAAGTATCACTTCGTGAAGGACCACGTGCAACGGGGGACTATCAAACTACGGTACCTACCCACTGGTGACATGGTCGCCGACATGCTGACCAAGCCACTGCATGGACCTGCACTCGTGAAACACAGGAGCGCCATTCTGGGGACATCCGGACCCATGCAGCGATACACTTCGTAGAGGGAATTCTGTAATCACTTCCATCTGATTACAAGACACATCTTAGCTATCTTGTAGGGGAGTGTTGTAAGTAATTCCTAATGTAGATTAGTTACAGAGAGCTAATGTATCCTCTGATAGAAGTCCTTATGTACAGGACATCATCTAGAGTGCCTGAGCACGATATCACAAACTACCCGTTAGCGCATAGACAGCTTACAGCCATAGCTGAAGTTACTCCTCTTGTCTCGACACCAGCCGTCACCCAAGGCTGGTTGTTTTAGCGTACCTGTAACCAGCACACCGCAAGTTACGGCATCTTCCTTATCGGACCGTGCATACCACGTTCAACAGTTTCCACTCCTTTGCCTTGTAAGAAATTGTTAACAGATAGCACCACCGAAAGCATGTTCGGATTGTTCGCAACCTCCTTCATGCCATGTGCGGCACTCTTCGGGAAAGACCTCACCTGCGGACGTTAACCGACAGACAATGGACAGGAGAAGTATAGTAGTTAACTGCTGCTCGAATGTTTCGAATTCCCTTTATTCGGAAATGCGTATTTCTGGAGACTATTCGGAAGCGGACTGCCACAGCAATAAGGTGCGTGAGAAGGCACCGATTTGTGTCCAAGTATACTTTACTACCGGCCTACCACCGCACTTTCCAGCATTATGCTGCGGAGATGATGACAGGAAGCAGATGTTCACCAAGCGCCCCGGACGAGAATTTCTTTCTCTTTCTCTTACAGATTTACGACACCGAAATCCAACACGCTCCGCTCAGAACGCCCACCTAACAGCTCGGCATCCGCAGCCAGCAGCAGCTCCAAATCCAACGTTCTCCTGCTAGTGGTAGCCGTGCCCTCACCGCCGCTGTCGACAAAGCTGTCCATTCGCATCGAAGCGCTGCTCACCAGCCGACGCAGCTCTTCCTCGCTCTCCACCGGCCTGTCGTACACCAACGGATACAGCGCCCGTACCATGTCCGCCGGTTCTGTTGTGTTAAGGCAGTCAGCCAGTCGCGCATACAGTGCGTCCCTCTCCCGGATCTGCTCGTTGCTCATCCCGGTAGTTATGCTTTCGATATCGGAAAACAGCCACAGCGGCCGCCTGTGAGCTGACTGAGCCTGTAACATCGCGCGCACGCTCAGAGCCAGCTCCTCGTCATCTCCTTTCACAGCTGCAAGCCCGTCTTCAGCGGCGCCCTCGCCCTCACCCCCGCCCTGTTCATCCCGAGGCTGGGTGAGAACGACCAAGGATGAGGCATTCGCAAACTCCTGTAGAGTCCATCCTACGTCACATAGTATTATATTCGGGTTGTATCAGAGCGAAATAAAAAGTACACCAAACACTCTTTAATTAAATAAACAAAAACAGAGCATCACAAGCCCGGTCACCTCTCTGGTGGTAGCGGCTCTTCTCAGGCTCCAGTGAGCGCAGCGCCAGTGTGAGCCCCGCACTCGCATACACCGCCATCATCCGCGACAGCAGAGTCACCTGCACGTGCGCGTACACCCCGTCTTGCGGCACGCACAGGTGGTCGATCCAAACGTACATACAGTTGCAGTCCCGCAGCACCCCCAACAGCTCCGTCAGCTGCCAGCGCGACATGTTCACCTCGCTCCCGTCCTGCGACAGCCGTACCCTATTCGTCTGCCACCTATAGCTGACAGCCACCTGAATGGAAGGCAGCAATGTAAAGGCGAGTGTGCGATACCCAAAATTCAGCCACATCATAGTTCTGGCGCATAAAATACTTGCTCACTTGCTTAGTCTCTCTCGAGTTGAAACAGAACATATCAGCAATGCATAAAGGCAAAACACCCACCGTCTCCTGCATCCTCATCATAGACGCCTTGTATGTGCGTAAAGTGGCGGGGGCAGGCCTCCCTACTAGGTGGGCATCGATGGCGACAGCCAGCTGTCGCGCATTCACTACCAGACCAAAGCCGGCGGCGACATTCAGGTCCTGAAACGTGGCCGGTGCGTCCCGGGTGAATAGAAGGAGGCTCCCCGCTACGACTCGAAACGACCAGATGAAGATTTTATAGGTGGTAGACTGACCGATGGCGTCCCGGTACCATACGAGGCCGCTAATCAGCACGTATACCAGCTGTTGGAAGCGCAGACTGGATTCGTAGCACTCAAACAGGTGGCCGGCCCCTCGGGACGACAACCGCACGACATTGCCTCCCTCATCCAGCTCTTGAACCTTGGACGCAGCAGCGGACCTCAGTAGCCTTCCGGCGGTGCAGTGCAACGTAGAGCTTAGAACACGACCAACGTAGCGTAGACCGGCTGGGAGGGCCGAAAAGTTGTAAAGGGCGTTCAGCCATATGACCGTGACGAGAAGGCCAGCCAGTACGATGAGGTAAGCGACGACAAAAGCCAGCAGTTCCGGCTCGCTGGCGTTTCGCCTCCGCGTCCGCGTGTAAACTCCCAGAATAGCGACAATCAAGCCCTCAATGAGGACTAGCCGGGAAAGGAGAGGTAGTCGAAGCATACGAGACTCGCCCACTTGCCGGGCAGCAGCGTCCGTCACGGGGGACCATGCGCGCTGTGGGAGGAAGAGGTAACTAGACGACACGTACAGCATACACCCGGCGGTGGCGGCCGCAAGTGTAGTCATTGCCATGTACGACAGGTGGCAGGAATTCCAATCAGGCCCACATATCTTGACCTGCGCGTCCAACCCCTTTTTTATGGACCCGTCACTGTTGAGCGGCGCGCTACTCAACGTGCTTGTGAAGTCTAGCACTGCTAGCGCAGTGGTGAAGACGCCAATAAGTAACAGCGCGCTATCCTGCGAAGAGCGCACCACGTGCGAGCACTCGAGAAATACGTCTTGCGAGGAGGCCATGGTCCAGTGGTCAGAGGTGTCCGAGAGCCGGGACGCGCGGAAGGTGATGCTGTAGCTTCGTATCGCGATCAAAGTGGTGAACACTCCGTAGCACAGCATCGCGTTGATTCCCTGTACCCTCGAAATAATATCCCGCTCTTTACATGCCAATCCCAGAGCTTCGCACGGCTGCAGCTGATCCACCACCAACAGCGAAAGCGACACCGGGACAAGCACTAACAGTAGCGTCCAGATGACTCGCCGAACAAAAGTGCCCGGCAGACAGTGGCGGGGCCAGAACCGCCCCATCCTGCCAGGCTGAACCCACCTGCTGTGAAGGCCCACCCACGAGATGTCCTGTTGTTTCAGGCGCGGCGCGCTACGGTCGAGACAATATGGCGGCAGGGCTTCGTATCGGTACAGGACCACAGCGAATTATTTGAAATCTACAGTAAACAAAAAAGTAAAATTATTCCAGCAGCATACGAATCGACCGACAAAGGAAGAAGAAAGCCACGGACCTAGTCCCGGGAAGAAGGGGGGGGGGTTAGGGGTCAAACTGGGCTAGTAGAAGTCCCGCGGTACAGGCACGCTTGCCTCAGAATCAGCACCACAGTCGCCGGTCCGCCATCCGTCGAAGCACCACGAAGACAATGACCACCGCGAGGGATGTTGCAGGACGTCTTAAGCAAATACGGGTACGGGTACTACGCATACCCGTAATAGCGGGACCAGGACTATGTATTTATATTGATGATGCGTACTAACATACTAACGAGTTGTAGGTACAGGTATGTTGCTGGTACAGGTACGGAGGACATGGAGAATGAGGCTCTTTTTAGGGTTTGTTGGTGGTCCTGATGGGCAAAGAGCTGGCCGTGTTGCTGCCGGGGACCCCTTGGCACCTGATGGTGGTGGTTGGCACTCGGCCGTTGCAACCAACGTCCATGAGCTGAGGGTTGCGGCGAGTGGTGTTGCAGCTGCTGTTATTGCTACCGCTATGGGACTTGCGGCTGCCGGGGCTCGCTCGCGCCGAGCTGCTAGTGTTGGTGTTGGTGCTTGTGGGCACAAACATGTGGCTTGTGGTAGGGCCGTTGGTGGTGCTTATGTACTTGCTTGTGCTGGCCCGCGCCCGGTTGCAGCTGCATGGGTTGTTGGACAGAGAGCTCGAGCCGGTGATGGCGCTGCTAGTGGTGCTCCTGCAAGTGCTAGTAAACGACTCGCCGATGCTGCCACGGCCTGTGGGCAGAGGATTGACAACGGTGCCGTTTCTGCAGCCGCAGGTGCCTATGGACAGAGTGCTTATGTTGCCGGGCGGAGGGCTGGAGGTGGTTGGCGGCGAGATGATGTTGTTGGAAGCCGGCGAGTTGCGGTTGCTGCAGCTGGTGCCCATGCCGGAGCTTCTGGGTCGGAGCCGGGCCTAAGTGCATCGAGTGTTCTATCCCCGTCGCGGGGGGGTGTTACACTTGCGCTCCGTGCGGCATGCGGTTTGCTGGGCGTAAATGGCGCTCTAATTTCGCCAGACACACGAACATGTTCATAACTGGCAATGGCCCCTCTACTTCCGCACACCGTCGCCAAGCTCGCCACCTTGCGACCTCCTCCCCGGCCTTGTTTTCCCTTTGTGCCTCGGGCGGCCACCTTTTATCTGCCACCCAGGCTCGCCCTCTTACCGCTCCATGCCTACACGGTGTGGCCGCTCCCGTTTCTCCAATGTTGCCTCACGACTTTGCTGGCAGCTCCCGTCCGCCGCTCATTGGACCATGCCCCTCCGAATACTTGTCACCCCTCCCCCCCCTGCTTGGGGTGGACTCCCCCCCTTGGCTCCACTCCCCTCCCCACCCCGGGCCGAACATGAGCTTACCCCCCTCACTCCCCCCCCTCCATATGATGGACCCCCGATATCTCATGGACAAGCTTTTATGCCCTCACCTGCCGCCGCACTCCGCCGAGAGGCGCTCGAGCTCGATCCCCCCTCGAGCTGCTACTCCTGCCTCATGGTGCTCCGACAACGACCATGTCGCTTGTCTACTTGAGCTCACACCTGTCACTGCGGCCCGAGGGGTTTGTGCGACAGCGAGTGTGAGGTGCTACTTTGGTTAGGCTAAGTTGGCAACCTTAGACTAAAAGTATAACCTAATCTTTGGATCTAATTATACAGCGTAGAGAGAATTAATAAGATTGTCTTAGGAATAGGGTTTCTTACAATCCGGGTGTGGCGTAAATATGGTCTGTACCGGTCTCTTCCTCTCTACCAGTAAGTCCCCGTCTTAAATATCCACACCTCAGGTGTTCTAGAAACAGCCTTAGAACCTGTAGCTTTTGCTGTCTGCTAACTAAACCAAAGTATTGCTAGTGATACAGATTATCTGAGATTATTTGTACCGTCTATCTAACCTTATCGCACAAGCTCTTAGAACTATTCTTATATTGGTGAAATATTGATGGGGTTTAACGGTTAGTAAACGTACCATGTTGAGTCCGCCTAAGGCAACGCGCGGAGACAAAGCGTCACAAGCGCAGTAAATTGTCCGCGGCGGACGCCCACATGCTTTATCTATAAAGCAGCTCCTCTAGCTGGTAGCAACCACCTTCTGCCTTTGCGCTCGCCCATTCGGCTCGCGCTACAGGCATCGTAGCTCTCGTAGCTGCGCAAGGTGACAGCTTACCCTCGACCGCGTCTACCACGGCCGAGACTCTTTACCCTGCTCGAATATACGATGGCTACAGACAGACAAGTCGACGACGAAATTCGCGACGCGCCGGAATTTGTTACATCAATAGAATTCAAAGAACAGGAGCAACGCTTACTCGCTAACGATGCCCCTTCAGAGGAGCGACTTAATGGCCGTTTTCAGCAAGCCTTTACCGAACTAACGGCTACGCTTAGCCCGACCATCATCACCCAACTAGCAGCAGCAAAGCAAGTTAGCACACAGCTAGCCAGTTCCGTCGGCGTAAACGACACGCCGAAGGGTGGAATTGCGGAGCACGACGCCCGTAGCGCCCAGCTGCCGACCGAGCTACCCTCGAACGACCCCACCGTGCGACCCCTGGCCCCAACCCCTGCGACGACGGTACCCCCAGCAACCCTGCAAGATGAGGACTACCACATCGACACATACCTATGGGGACCCTACATTGCCCCCGGCCTCGAGCTACCCCCCCGACATCTCAACGGCCCACAAATCTGGAAGCTCACCTGTGACACCTACCGCCACCTCTCCGCCCGCTGGCACAACGCCACGCTCGAAGATTACCGCGCCACGGCCTGTCACGCCGCCTACGCCGCCTGCGTTAACACGGCGAGCTTATCATCTCTGCAAGACATTCAGAATTATCCCAAGGACTCACCGGAATTCGCGGCGGCGGTCGTCACCCTGCGTCAAAGCAACCACACCCGCAGCGCGCTCGAGGAGGCCGCCCGTGTGCGGATATCCCACATCCGACACACCAAGGGCGGAGGGGAGACGAGTGATTCGGACCGCGTTTTCGCAGAACTCGCCTACGAGCGGTTCCTCAAGCCGCGACCGGACGTGGCTTCCTCCGAGTACGACAACCTACACCGAGCGTTCATCGACAAAACCCTCGAGTGTTCACTACTCGCTAGCGCCAAAGCCGCCGCGGGAGCTACCTTCGCGCGCAAGACTCCCGACCGACCCCCCCCCCCCCCCCCCCCCCCCCGACCGGCCTACACCGACACCGAACCCCCGACCCCAACCCAAGCCCAAGCCACCACCGAGAGACAACGCCGACCCCAAAGACACGAAGACCAAGAACCCGGACAAGAACGCCCGACGGTGTGACCCACCGCGCCACGTCCTGCAACGACCGTTCCAACTTCATGCGACACCGCGTGCGGAACAGAGCGTCCGAGTGGAAGCGATTAGGCGCGAGCGAGCAAGTTCTAGGTTGGATTCGTCACGGGGTTCGCATACCTTTACCTCTTTCATCGGCGGCCGGCGACCCCCACCGTTCAACAGCGGCACCTTCATGCTGAACGCAACAAAACAGCAGCTCGACTTCATGGACTCCGAGCTTCCCCGATTCATGCAGTCAGGCGCATGGGAGCCAAGCCAGCGCAACATATGGGTTTTCAGAATGTTTCTAGTCCCAAAACCGGGCGAAAACAAATGGCGACAACTATCGACTTACGCCCCCTGAACAAGTACTGCAAGGACCACAAGCTGACTTTCGAGACACTCAAGCACCTCAAGAACGTGACGCGGGCCGGCGATTGGATGGTGTCTTTCGACCTCGCGGACGGCTACTACACACTGGGCACACGGGAGGAGGACATAGACTTCTTCACGGTAAATTATCGCGGAACACTGTACAGACTCGCCGGGCTTCCGATGGGCTGGAAATGCAGCAGTTACTATTTTTGCCGGCTTACCGAAGTTTTTATCCGGCACTTACGCGAACCACTGCTCAACCCCACCGGACACAACCCCCGTCTAGCTACGCAACAGCAGCCCACACGGCCTACACCGTCCCGACGCTATCTGCGCAACTCTCGATGGCGGGGTGTCCGATTACTCCCATACATGGACGACTTCCTATTTTTTGCCGACAGCATAGACGCAGCGTTACAACTCCGCGACCGCGTCGCGTGCCTAGTCGACCGCCTCGGGCTAGGACGCAACCCCAAGAAAGGCCACTGGGAGCCTGTTAGAACTAGCATTGCATTACCTAGTGCTTATGTACAAGGTAGCTAGTCCTTATCTTAGTACTTAGTGTTGTACTAATAGCGGTACTCTATTTCCCCGTTAGTGGCGGTCGGCCGGCCCTGCCGGTGCCCTCGCCGGCCGCCATCTCTCTCTTCTCACTTCCCATGTCCCCACTGTTGCCCCCCTAGCGGGGCCGGCTAGACATCCCGTGTAACCATACCTTCCAAACTCCAACAGGTTATGGGCCCCCTACAACGTTACCCGGGATAGTCAGACCTCCGAAATACGGCAGCCCCAAGTAGGAGAAGAGCGTGCAACCCAGATACTCGCTATGAAGTCAACACCGACGCTAGCCGCCAAAGGTCCCCCGTGGCCGCCCTAGGCTAGCACCTCCGCCTCCGCCACCCAAGGAGAAGAGCGTGCAACCCAGATACTCGCTTGAACTACCACTACCGACACCAGCCGCCCATGGTCACATATGGCCGCCCTAGGTTGGTTGTCTACACCACCATGCTCACAACTCACCGATGCTATCGACCGGATCTGGTTTCAAAATCAAATTCAAACCGATTCGCGAAATTCGGCCCGCGCGTACTTTAAATAGTACTGTTTTTGTTTTTTCCCGAGGCAACGCCGCAACGCTCATCTGACAAAGCGAGGTTCTAACCTTGCCCACGGCGAAGGGGGGGGAGTCGACACGATAGCGCCCGACTATTCTTTTCGAGTGCCTACACGCTTTGTGGCAGCCCTGTTGGCTTTTCCCCGTCCTCGCCGGTCGCTCTCATGCGATAACTTATTCGCCCGTGGACGGTTTTCCCGCTACATGTCAGACTAGTACATTAAGCAGTACATTTGGACCAGGTTATTGTCGGCAACTCGCCGGTAGCATCCCGTTTCTGTGAGCACCTGTAGCGTCACCTACCCGGCTGGAGATACCGCTACCCGAACAACGCCTACGACCAAGATGACTCCTTCCTTGAAGACAAGCAAGGGCGACGACAAGACCTAAGCTACCTTGAGGGGGAGTGTTTGAACTAGCATTGCATTACCTAGTGCTTATGTACAAGGTAGCTAGTCCTTATCTTAGTACTTAGTGTTGTACTAATAGCGGTACTCTATTTCCCCGTTTGTGGCGGTCGGCCGGCCCTGCCGGTGCCTTTGCCGGCCGCCATCTCTCTCTTTTCACTTCCCATGTCCCCACTGTTGGCCCCCTAGCGGGGCCGGCTAGACATCCCGTGTAACCATACCTTCCCATGTCCCCATTGTTGGCCCCCTAGCGGGGCCGGCTAGACATCCCGTGTAACCATACCTTCCAAACTCCAACGCAAATCTGCGAGCACCTCGGCCTCCAAATCGACACCACAACCTCTACGTTCCGAGCCCATGCTTCGAAACTACAGGCCATCGCTACCTTAGCCCGGACCCTCCTACAACGCTCTACGCGCGACGCACGATGGCTCCCTGTCCGGCAGCTCGCAGTGCTCGCCGGAAAAGTACAGTACCTGTGCCTCGCCATTCTAGCAGCCCGATTCTACCTCCACGAACTACACGACGTCCTCGTTACGCGCACGGGATGGGGAGGCCGGGTGCAACTCACCTCACCTACCAGTTGCGACGACACCTCCAATGGTGTACGCAAGTCCCCTCCGCCAACAACGGCCGCTCCATATTCTCCCCCATCGAGACCGCCTACCTGCACTGCGAAAGCTCAGGTTACGGATGGGGAGCTGTATTAAACGAACAGTTGGAAGCCCGAGGTTTCTGGTCAGCGACAGACCAGCAACAACACATCACCTGGAAGGAATTAAAGGCCGTGCGACTCGCCGTCCTTTCGTTCTTACCTCTCCTGCGCGGCCGCAAAGTCCTCCTGCACGAAGACAACCAAGCAGTGGTGGCAGTCCTCAGTCACCTAACTTCGAGGTCCCCGGCTATGATGGACGAACTTCGCAAACTGTGGGAACTCATCGACACCAACAACATCAGCATCCGCGCGCGATATACTCGCTCCGCAGCCAACGTATGGGCCGACAGACTGAGCCGCGAAACCGACCGGGACGACTGGCAACTCAACCCCCGCATCTTCACTTACCTGAATTCCCTATGGGGCCCCCACTCCATCGACAGGTTTGCCATGCAGGGCAATACGCAGCTTCCCCGCTACAACTCCCGCTGGCGAGACCCCACCTCCGAAGCCGTGGACTGCCTCCATCTACCCGACAACCGCTGGACAGCAGAGACCAACTGATGCAACCCACCTTGGACGCTACTCCCCGACCTCGTCCAGAAGTTACGCCAATCCGGGGCCGAAGCAACAGTCATCGGGCCTTACTGGCCCGCCAAACAGTGGTACCAACTACTAAGCGAACTTTCCGACGAACATATCATGTACCCCCCCTCCCGAGATTTATTCTTTCCGGGCAAGCGCGGAGCGTACCAGGGCGTCGGACCGCCCGGCTGGAGCTTCACGGCTTTCCACGTACCGCCCCGGCTTGGCTCTACCGAACACTTGGTACACTCCACCCAACACCGACCAACCGGACGTCCTCGACAAGACCGCGGCACGACCGGACATCCGCGGACAACGACTACCAAGCCGCACCCGTAAAATACCGACTCGTCGAACCTGCGGCCCACGCACCGTGGCACGCCTCGATGCGCAACCATGTCGGCACACTCGTCGGAACAGACGACTTGGGCGACCTCGTGCTCGACCTACTCACCGGCTCCCTTGCCCCCACCATCTACAACAACTATGGCACCGGTATGCGCCGTTTTACTGTTTTCTGCAGCGAGGAAGGAATCACCCCCCTCGAGGCGACCGCGGCCGACATGCTTCGATTTACAGCTTGGCTCGCCCGGTCCGGAACCATCGCAGCAAAGAGCCTCCAACCCTACTTCTCGGCCATTAACAAGTTCTTTCGCGACCACCTGAAGGAGCCAGTGGCGCTGGGACCCCTTCTAGCGGACGCACGTCGGGGGCTCGCCATACAGCAACAGCCCATCACCGCCCCCGACATTCGCGTACCGCTCCCAGCGCCCATCGTACAACAGATGCTACTCTTCGCCCATCGACACTACCGCGCGCTAACATGGCAGCCGGACAACCTCGTACAGATCAAGACTTTCCGCGCGATGCTCGCAGTCTGCACCAACTACTGCTATTTTTGCTGCGCGGAAACCGGCGTACGTTGCCACGTGGACGACATCGCGGTCGACCGAACGGGCGGTATCATACTTCTATTTGTACGAAAAGCAAAGGGAGACCAGCGTAGGACCGCGGCCGAAAAACCGCTCCTACAACTCCCTATTACTGCAGTACCACTACTTGCGGACCTCCTGGAGGCGTTTACCGCTGGACGCACCATTTACTGCAACATCCTCGGCAATGGATCCGGACCAACTGCTTTTTGGGCCGTCACGCCCGAGGACCAGCCACACACGTGGACGGCCGGTACCATCACCGAGTGGATTCGTGAGGCGTGCAACACCATCGGCGCCGCACCCCCCACGCAATTCAAGAGGACATCGCATAGCCTACGGAAAGGCGCGGCGTCCGCAGCCGCATGCATCGGCGCACCCCTTACCAAAATCCGCTACATGGGTGGTTGGTCGAAAACCAACGACGTCGTCACTGGCAAGTACATCGACCTTACCATGAGCGAAACCCCGGCGGCCTGGCTATTCTTCGGTTGGCTAGTCGCAAAACCCCCGGATTAGTAGCCTATGCAGACCTTCAGTCTATATCAATGGCATAATCTGACTCCCAGTCGCCAAATTCTTATATTGGTAAAATATTGGGATTTAACGGTTAGTTAACGTACCATGTTGAGTCCAGGGCGTGGAACCGGGTATTGGGTACCCGGGTAATTTCGAGTCCCATGCCTATTTTAGAGAAATTATCTTATCTCGGAGGTAAACTAAAATGGCTTGTAATCAATTCACTCCGTAATATAATACAACATATCCATCCCGCATTGTAAGCAATAACTTAGGGTTTCATCTCGCAAACCAGCGTGATACAGTTTTATTCACCCGGGTACAGCTGTCAAAGATTTTGTCTCGTATCGCACATGTCATCCAATGGAAACCGAGTATCTCTGTCTCGCGTGAATTCGCCAAATCCACGTAGCCCTCGTATCCACGCCCTGGATATAATTTCAATGGGAATGTACGGAGTAGATCAGGTTGAGGGAAAAGAGTGCATCGTTATTCCGCCACGAGGTTTATTGCACTTGCCACGAGGTTGCGGACCGCACGTCCGTACATCCTCGCATGCCGTTATCACGCTTTACTTCCGCGTTGCCTTGGTAAAGTATAAAGGCAACATGATAGGAAATCTCAGGAGCACGCGCCATTCTGCCATGTCATCGCAAAGAGGCGCATTGGGCGGTCAGTTCAACCGCGTACGGAGGGGAAATCAAATGACCAATTGTTTGATAGGCAGGCGTCATATTTGCGTTTTCCACATAAATACAATATGGGTAGACGAGGAGGTAGATTAGGCCGCCGGCTCAGCCACCTCACCCCCCTCAGCAAGGGGGATAGCAAGAGAAGTGACGAACGATCGGCGTCCACTTCCGATCACGGTGACTTTGTGTACATGACCTCTAAAGGTCGGGGGGATATATATGAAGGTCGTGAGTCATACCGTGTCGCTGCAATTGTCGCGGAGGTTAAGATTGTAGGGTGTCCCGGGTACATAGTCAAATGGGAGGGACTTCCCGAAGAAGCGAACACCACGGAATACGTTGTAAACGTGAAAAGGCAAGGTAATTGGGAGTTCGTATTGCAACAGTTCAAGGACGCCAAGGTCGAAGCTGATAAGGTGCGTTCGTTGTTATTGTTTTAATTTTTTTATTGCAGTGTTCATACGCAAGCTGATCATGGTCTACTAATTTCGCTTGTTCCGTAATTTTGCGTGGTTTTGTATTCAACATGACATCGAATGATCTAAGTGTTGCTGTCTCAGTATAATTCCCGGCCGCTTAGTTTCAATCCGTTTCACGGTATCTGGCAGACTGATCTCTCGTGCAAGTGGTCCGGAGAGAACTCGCTGAGATGTTCCCTCTCTAGCATATAGTCCGAGCGATATATTAATGTGAACCTAATTCCAACTTCACGTATACATTGATAAAGTTGTTTACGCGGTGCTGTCGACGAGCCCGGTTTTCATGAGTCGAACTGCCGTCAATTTGTTGAAAACGCCGGGTCCAACGTCTTATCAAAGACGCATATAGAAGAAGCATATAGATGTATGTCTTAGATCGCCCGTGCCTCACTCCCCGTTGTTTTGGATGATGGTCTTGACCATTTCATTTATCAAGTACACAGTTGTTGTGACTATGTTTGTGAATCGTTTGTTGTGACTTTGTTCGAACTCTTTACTAGCATGCGACTGAAAGGTTTGTTAATGTATGTCTGCGGTGTGCGTAGAAGCATGAAGAAGATGAGAAACTTCGCAGACAGCAGAAGGCCGATCAACGGGAGGCGGCGAAGATCAAGGAGCAAGAAGAAACATGCTGTGAAACGACGGAGCTTGTGCCTGCTGCGTCGTTGAAGGGAGAGCATGGGCTACGCCGAAAATCATCTGTATGGAAGCATTTCACGAAGGAGTACCAGGCGGACGACGGAGGTTTCTATGTCAAGTGTGTTTTGTGCGCGAAGGAGATCGCCTACTGCAAGTCCACGAGCAACCTCGTAAAGCACGTCAGGATGGTACACAACAAGGTCTACATACAAGATCTACAGTCAGGGGAGTTTGTCCCCGTTAGTGAGGAGCCTCAATCGACAATTCTTAATCACAAGGTATTGTGTTCACAGTCCACCCCGCCTTTGAGTTTCACCCCGCATGTGTGCTGAAATATGTTGTTTTTGTTTTTCAGATATCAAGGCAAAGGAAGAAGGTCCTAGATCTTATGGCAGCGAAATGGGTCTCGAAGAGGTGCCGTCCCTTTGGAATCACAGAGACGGATACTGAGCATCGTGAATGGATTCACGCTATCTCTGGCGGCGCATACAAGGGCCCATCCCGTGAGACTGTCATGAGATATACTGCTGAGCTTGCAACGCAGGTATGTAACGGCAATTGCAGTTGTGTATTATGTTAAAGTAACCGAATCCGCACTGACACTCTTAATTGCGGCGTAGTCGTGGCACAGCATCAAGGCCGACATCAAGAAGCTATCGGAGGAGGGACTGATGGTCTCTATCAGCGGTGATGTTTGGGGTGAGAATGCGATATCTTTGTTCGCCGTGATGGGGCATTGGGTGGATGAATGCTTTCAGCTGCAAAACAGGCTATTGTTCTGCGAGCCATTTGGAAGCGTCCGTCACACCGGTAAGATCAAAAGTGTTGGATTAATTATATAGATGTTAGTGTCTTAGAAGCTTCTTATTGTTGTAACAACTATTAATTATATAGTTGATATCCATTAAGCAACTATTGTCATTTAGTCGTGTCCATTCGTCTACAGATAGCAACATTGCTATCGCCACCAAGGAAGGACTTTCTGAACTCGGTATTGGTGAATACCGTCGTGGTGTGGGAGCAGATGAAGCGGACGTTGACACAGTTGCAACTTGTGTATTCAGCAAGGTGAGTCGTATGCATATTCTTTCCATTATCCTGCGGAGTGAACTCAACAGAGGGAATTGAAACATGTGTTTCCTCTCAGAAATGCGACAACGGGAGCAACATTAAGGCGGGATGGGGTGATTTCGAGGGGGCTACCTGCGTCGACCATGGACTGCAGTTGTGTGGGAACATATTTCTGAACTGCGAGGGGATCAAGGAAGCTGTCCGCCGCATGAATGGTATAACAGCTCATTTCTCTCGGAGTGGACTGGGTACTCAAACTTTGTACGCCATCCAGGCAGACCTAAATCTTCCACAAGGTAAGCCGAGCACCAAGGCAGCAACAAGGTGGCTCGGGCAGTTCCCCCAAACAGTGTGGTTTGTCCATAATGCGTCAGCTGTGTACAAGTACGACAACAATGTAAGTAGGCACCCCGATCCTATTTGAATACACCATGTGAGATTGACCATTAATGGTAATTAATGTGACGATTTGTGTGTTGTACTCAGGTCCCGGATACTTGCCAGTCCAATCCGGACGGAACAAAGTACGGGGACTATGCAATAGATGAAACCGGTTGGGAGATCATCCGAGAGATGGCGGGTGTGCTGTGGCCTGTTGCTCAGATTGTTACGCAGCTGCAAGGTCAGGAGTATGTTACCATATCCCTGGTGTTGCCATTGCTTGGTCATTTGGTTTCCGTACTGGAGGTATCTCAGCCGGTCCATTACCAAGATGAACGTGCGGACACTACTCTTGTGGATGTGGATGCATTGAAACTTGAAAGTTGTGTTGCCATTGCACGAGAAGCCATGCGTGAGGCAATCGTGAAGAGGTTTTTCGTTGACGTCGAGGACTCAGACATGGAAGATATTGGCATCGCAACTTTTCTTGACCCCCGATTCAAGCTTCTCGACTTCAATTTCCCGGATCATGACCTTTTCAATGTGACGAAATTTAGGCAGGAAATCCTGTCCGCTGTTCGTCTTGTGTGGAACAGGGATTGGAAGATGATCGACAACGACGAAGTGGAGGAAGTTGTGGAGCCTCCTCTTAAGAAGCTAGCATCAGGAAGCTTGCTGATGAAAAGCACGGCGAGTCTTCACGCGATACTATCGGGGAGGAAGCCTATTGACATTGTTACTGTGCCTGTGGTAGAGTTGCGGGATGAGTTAGATGAGTACAACGACATTCCACAGGTAGCGAACAAAGACATTGATCCACTTTGCTGGTGGAGGAAGCATTCGATTCAGTTTCCAAGACTAGGACAAATGGCTCGCCAATTCCTTGCGCAACCGGCGACGAGTGCAGCATGTGAGCGTGTCTTCAACCGCGCCGGGAGGATGCACGACGACTTCAAGAAAGGGTCTTCAGAGTCAACTCTTAACCATGCATTGATGGTTTCTATGAACCCGTAAGGTGATAAGCGGTATGCCTTTCCAATAGTGATTGATTTATGTCATTGTTGATTTATGAATTTGTTGATTAGCTTCCTGTGTTGAAATTGTTTCCTTTTTATTTTATTCGTAGGAGTCTGAAGAAATGTCTTGACAACAGACAAGGTGACAAGGAGTATGAAGAAATGTCGGGAGCAGAGTATGAGAGGAGCATAATTTCTTGAAATTTGAGTCAAATTTGTTTAACATGTAACAGAATTATTTATCCGTTTTGTCTATCGCAAATGCATGCACATTGCAATCTGCATCTTTAATGTGAAAGCGGTGATTGGAATCTACACTGGCCATGTAGATTCCAAAAATCACTTTCACATTAAAACATGCAGATTGCAAACATTTTCGCACGACCAAATAAAATTCCCGGTGATGAAGCACAGTGCCCGAGGGTGGTGTGCCCCCAAAGCACACCTGGCAACACACAAAATACGGGCACTGTGTGACGGAGGGTTTTGCCAAGTTGTATGGGATAGAATTGGATTTGGTAAAATCATAATCATCCGATTGTAATTGATCTTTTTCCTGTACATAGTGTCTCACTTTGTATCTCATCATGCATTCGTGTCACACCGTGCAGAGTATCTCACTATGTACTCTAACTCGGAAATTCGGCCGCAACTCGCTAGAGTCAATTGTATGACTCATACTCATTCACGACTATGGGCGGGAGGTTTCAATTCAAGTGGGTGTTTGTCACTCAGAGTATCTCAATAGACCGGGACACACGCGTTAAAGGTTTCACTCATCTCACCTACATTGGAAGCAGTTCTCAATTCAATTCACCTTCGAGAGTTATAGGTTTGGGACAAGTCGGGTATGAAAAAAATAGATTCGAAGGACTCGAAATGCCAAAAAAAACGTCGAATCCACGCCCTGGTTGAGTCCGCCTAAGGCAACGCGCGGAGACAAAGCGTCACAAGCGCAATAAATTGTCCGCGGCGGACGCCCACATGCTTTACCTATAAAGCAGCTCCTCTAGATGGTAGCAACCACCTTCTGCCTTTGCGCTCGCCCATTCGGCTCGCGCAACCCACCCACCCTTCCCTGATCAAGCGCTGAATAGAAATAACACCTCTGAATAGGTGTTTTAGTGCCTGTTTATCCAAAAATGTAAGCAAGCTGTCATCTTTGGCACAATCTGACTCCCAGTCGCTAAATCTGCGATGGAAACGAACTATCTGGAACAGATACTGCTAGTAACTTTAAGGCCGGTTCTTAGATGAACTTTGCCACCATCCGCGAAACCATCCGCGATAGTACCTCTGTACTCTGTACTGTCGAGGGAAAATACGGCGAGACAGTTGTACTGCCGTGATGACAATAAAAGAGTCACTGAATATCGCTAAGGCCCTTGTCAGATGTTACTTGACTTGAGTTTGTCCGCGATAAAACTGTACCGAACTCAAGTAAAGTGCGCTAATCGGATGTCGTAAATAGCTTGAGTTGATTTCAAAATGACGTTTTGAACTCATGTGGCCGATTTTTCGAGCTCGGCACTTGAGTTTGAGGCCCGAACTCAAGTGGCCTCCGCAAACATGAGTTCGGCCCCGGAATCCGCGCCAAGAAAAATGCGGGCACATTTCGTGCACGCCATCGCCCTCGCCGTTGGCCCCGCCAAATAAACACCACGGCGGGCCATCTCTCATGGCTGCCACCTCTCACGCGCTATGGAGGGAAGGGCTGCGGACCCTAGCCCCGGCATTAAACCAGGAGGAGCCGCAGTCGTGCGTGCTGATGTTGGCGGTGGCGGGACTAGAGATAAGGCGCCGCCCGCCACTCCCGCCGGGCCTCCACTAGCGGCCTCCCCGGGCCAAACGCCCTCCTCGGGCGTAGGCCCTCGAACCCAACTCCTATTCAACGACGACGTTGACGTGTCCGGTGGAGCGTTGGATGAGGGTGAGGACGAAGACGCTGGCGGAGATCTCTCCCAAGTCGGCGACACAAGCGGCGTCCAACAGTCTGCCGTCAAGACGAAGGCCGGCAAGGAGCTTCCGCCCGCCAAGGCCTCCAAGCCTCCGATAACCAACCAGGCGGGGAAAAACACTGTCTCGCAGTGAAAGGTCGGGGAGTGACTGGCAGTGCTCGACGCTTGCTTAGCTGCAACGGAGCGGCAGGTGGAGTCGCAAACACTCGATTGCCAAGCTTGGGCGGTCGAGGAGTATCTTGCGAAGGTGGACGACGTATCATTGGACGACGTATCATACCAAACAATAATATGGAAGGCTTTTAAGTCTAAAAAGCAGTGAAAAAGTGAGAGCACGGGAGCGCGGGAGCTTGTTGTGGCTGCGGGAGCGTCGGTTGTAAGCGGAGGGGCGCAGTGCGAAGGCGCGGGGGCGCGGATCCAGATGCGCTATTTTGCCGAGTTTTGTCTTACATACCTAGCGCAACTAAATCCGCTACCCCCCCCCCCCTCCCCCGCACACACACTCACACCCCGCAGCTTAAGAAACCTAACAAAAGCTCCCGAACTGCATTTTCAGACCATTATAGAAGCTCGAAGTTGCATAGCTTAATGTTTGCCTTGTATCCGAAAGACATGCAACCGATGTCGGAGCCGTACGCCGGGCCGGAAAAAGGCTGGCATAAGTGCCACACGTTGCATCAGTTGTAACCATTCTCACTTCTCGGAATTTGAAGCCGACCACTATCTCGAAAGTTGATGACAACATCCATGTGCACAGTCAGGAAGCAAGTGCTTTTGTGGCGGTTAGCCTCTGAAAGCTAAACGCTAGCACAAATCTGTTCTAGTCTGTCTAGTCATGTTGTTGCAAGATGGCAAAATGCTGTTGTCGAGAGGCAATTGATGAGAGATGTTTTACTGCTGTACTTGGGCAGTAGATGTTGTAAATGAACAAAGGAATTGTTAAATGGTTCTGTCACCTCCCTCTACTGCACTGGGCTTAAATAGGTTTCAGCCCAGACTAGTTACGCATGCAAGCTTTGCTTACGTGTCAGGCGTTAGTGCTGTCCAACCGTCACCCTCTGTCCTCGGGACATGGCCTGCCTAGCTTCCTCGGTCTCACGACGCGGCTCCTTCTGCATTGAAGAGCTTGTTCTGGCGCGTCTTCTGGCTAGTTAGACTAATTATGCATATCTGTACGTACCGGGAGGTATTGGTCGTACTGTAGCATCAGCACCATTATAATATTGCAGTAGCGACGTATCCACGAGTATACGTCCGTCCGATGGAAAAGCACGAATTGATATCCGTAACGAGTACATGTACAATGTCCTGCAATGTACTGTTGCAGGACTGTACTCGTCACACTCGTACCCTCCCCCTCTTGACAGATCAATGAGGCCGCCGCGAGGCAGACCTCCGTGGTTCTTGGCTCCTTTACTGAAGCAGTTACTGGGACTCAGGAATGCGCGCTGGGAAAGCGTGCATGAAGTCAATGTACGCCTGAGTCTTGGCGAACTTGCGCCATTGGGGCGTCTCCAAGAATTCTTGTAACGCAATTGTTCGATGCACCTCGTTCAATCGGTGCCAGACAGGTGGAATGTCGTCATCACTGAAGTGCGTCATGAAGAGCAAATATTTGCCTCGTCGTCCAGGTAGCGACTTGATGCACACAGCAGAGATGTGCGAAACGTCAAACTCCTCATCGTCTCCTTCAGGTACAGTTACAGGGACAGCTGGTCGTAGCGGAGCGGTAGAACAGGGTCGTAAGTTGTTAACATGGAACACAGGATGTAAGCGTACTGTCGCCGGTAGTTTCAATCTGTAACTGTGTTTTCCAATCTGCTCCTCCACTGTAAAGGGGCCGAGCTGTTTGTCTCTGAGTTTCCTGTTCGGTTGTCCTCGCAGAAAAAGGTTTGCTGTGACGACTGACACCTTGTCTCCCTTAGCAAAATGTGGCGCCGTAGACGGTTCTGTGCGCGCCTGCATCTCGTCCTTATGTAGCTGTAATACAGAGCGTACCAGGGTGTGCACTTCCTGTAACAATCTTAACCGTTCTGTTGCGTCTTGCGAAATTGGTATCGATGGTCGCATGCTGAAGAGTAGGTCAGGAGGCTCCTCAGGAGAAAAACCAAAGTTAGCTTCGAACGGTGTGTGCTCAATTCCGAGTGCACGCGAAGCGTTGTACGCAAACTCCACTTGCGGTAAAAGTGTCGACCAATCAGAGCCATCATAGCAACAGAAGCAACGAAGAAGCTGCTGAAACGTGTTGTTCACGCGCTCTGTCAGTCCGTCTGTTTCCGGGTGTCGACTGGTAGACATGTTCAGACGCGTTCCAAGGCGTCTCCAAAGAGTCTCCCAGAAGGCGCTGACAAATTTCGGGTCGCGGTCGCTGATTAGCACACGGGGAAGTCCATGCAAGCGGTAGACTCCCTGTAAAAACAAAGTTGCAGTTTCTTCGGCAGTAATCGACTCTGTACATGGCAGAAAATGGGCCATTCGAGTTAGATGGTCCACTACAATCAGCACACTGTTAAAGCCATTGCTCTCAGGCAAGTGTGTCAGGTAGTCAAGACCAACTGTGTGCCACGGTCTGGGTGGAACAAATTGAAATTGAAATTGTTTACAACAATACCAGTAAAAACCGGCTGCTGTCTCTGGGCCCCCCCTTTTGCTATGCTCAACCTGTAGTTGGACTTCTAAGCGTGAGGTAGACCGTGAACCACTAATCCCAACCTCTCCAATGGCAGTAACGAAATCGTCTAAAACATACCCGTATCCAGGTATTTATAATTTTCTGATCTATATGTATTTTTTTTTTGGATACAGTATGAAAAATAAAATGTCGCTAGTCTCCACGTTACGCGGCCTGCTCCAGCCGCTGCGGGGTCGCTGATCAGCAAGGCTGTCCATCTGGAGCTGGTCGAGGCGAACCTGCCTGACCTCGGCTCCCGTGCGACTCCGGTCGTGCCGGAGCTTGGGGGGAAAGGCAGGTGAAAAACCCCCCTCGCATAGGTCGTCGTCGGTCCCGCCCCGATCCGTGCTCCACCCCGCCCGAGGTATTAGCCGCTCCTCTCGACGCAGCTCGCCACCTAGCCGAGTCTTCTCTCCTCCTTCGGGGGCTGAGAAGAGAGAATAACTAGGCTGCAGACGGTGTCCGGCTGGCTCTCCTGCCCCCGAGCCAGATTTTTTCATGTCCCCTGTCCTTTTCCCGTCTGTTTCCAACACCTATCTGATCGCGCTGTTGCCGTCCGTACCCTCCCCCGGTGGTTTACGTTGTTAGGGGGTCGCCTTTACGAGCAGTGTGCCGTTACGATAACCCTAGGCACACTGCCTGAGGCAGCCTATCGATAACCGGGTACCGACTAGGGAAGGGGTTGGAAGAACACATGGATCGAGTCGCCGGTCCTCAAAAGATGGTGGGTACGGGAATTTTTCCAAAAACCCCCCGTACCGGGCTTTTCCGGCGGCGGGCGATCCTAAGGACCGCCGCCGCCAGACCGTGCCGCTCGTCCGGCTGCGACCAGCCTCCGTCCTGCGTAGCATCAGGCCTCGCCCCCAGGGGAGACTTGAGACTCTCGCAGGGCTGGCGACTGCTAGCGAGCGCTGTCCCAAGCGCTGCTTCCCAGCTGTCCGCCGCCAGCTCCAACACCCTCGTCCCTCCGCTGATCCGTCCGTACCCCTTTTCGCCAAAAAATATTTCGCAAACGCCGCCCCCGCCCCATCGTCGGGAGAGTATCTGCGAGTATTTAGTCGCGAGAAAGACATATCGGACAGGCCGAGCGGGAGATCCCTGTGCCGGTGTACGGATATTATGTTTTTCAAAACCCTCCGTACAGGGCTTTCCGACAGCTGCTGATCCCGCGAATCGCAGCTGCCGGTACCTCGTTCAGCCCCCTACCGTGCCAGGCATGGCACGGCTATGGGGTTACCAGCGCCCACCGCGTGGAGGTAGAGGTAGGTGCCGACGGGCCTGCGAGCGCACCCCTCTCCGGGGCCGCCGCCGCTGCGCCGCCGGCGGGCGCCGGGTGGAACAAGTAATGGGTAAAGAGTCGCAGCCATCTGCGGTCGAATCTTCGCTCGTCGGCACACGACGCAGCGTTCACAAAAATCTTTCACGTCTTGGCGGATTCGTTTCCACCAGAATCTGTCGAGTGCTTTAGCAAGAGTGCTAGCAACTCCTCTGTGACCAGCTGACGAACTTTCGTGCAGCTCTGTGATCAATCTCAGTCGGAGCTCAGAGTTCTGTGGAATACAGAGGCGATTGAGACGCCAAAAGTACCCATCTCTGGCTTCTATCCGGCTGTCTCTTGTCCACTCACCATCGTCCCCATAAAACGAATCTTGTGAGAACCCCTCGCGAATGAGATCAGCGAACTCAGGGCTCAGCTGCAACGCTTCAACAGTCAGTAAATTTAACTGTGCGTCTTCAAACAGCAGCTGGGACTTCCGTCGTAATTCTCGATCTGACGGAACCTCGCCATCCCAAAATAAGGGTACTGTGGCCTGAGGTACGAAGTCTGGACGCCGACTTAACGGGTCAGCTTCGTTCAGAGCTCCCTTGCGATATGCAAGTGTCATCGAGCCCACAAACGGTTGCAAATCCCGCAGGTATCTTGCTTGCCGCTTGTTCAACCTGTTGTTCGGTTGCCTGAGCAGATGCCGCAGTGTGTCGTGGTCTGTTACGACAAGGAACTTAGAACAGCCTTCAAGATAGCACCTCCAATGCTTGACAGCTTCGCATACGGCCAAAGCTTCTAAGTCGTACGCAGAGTAAGTGTTACCACGCTCAGCTGGATTCAACTTACGCGCCCAATAAGAGACTGGTTGAAGACCGCCTCCTTGGTCTTGCAACAGGACTGCTGCAATCCCCACTGTTGAAGCATCTGTAGCTACGGTGAACGTCGCGTCCGGGCTGACCTCCGGAAGGATCCGGCATGGCGCGGAAATGAGCCGTAACTTGAGAGTCTCGAAGGCTTCCAAACAGGCAGGCGTCAGCGTAACCTTCTGTGGCTGGGACTTCCGCAGCAAGTCCGTCAATGGAGCCGTAAGGTCGCTAAAATGGTGTATAAATCTCGCATAGAAGTTGCAGAACTGTACGAAACTGCGAACCTCCTTCTGCGTCTTGGGCACTGGCCAGTCTGCAACGGCCTCGACTTTCTTTGTGGAAACCGAAATTTTCCCGGCTGACACAGTATAGCCCAGATACTCCATCTCTTGCAATCCGAAGAAGCACTTCTTAAGGCGTAATTTCAGCCCTTCCTCCTTAAATCGCTGTAGCACTAGACGTAGGTGCTGCAGGTGCTCTTCCAGTGTCCGACTGTATATACAGACGTCATCCAGGTAGACTGTCACGAATTTATGTAAAAAGTCGCGAAGAATGTCGTTCATCATCCTCTGAAATGTAGCTGGTGCATTGCACAGTCCAAACGGCATAGCGACCCATTCCATTAAGCCATCAGGGGTCTGAAAAGCCGTCTTATGAACGTCCTGCTCACGCACTCGAACTTGCCAGAATCCAGAAGCGAGGTCGAGGTGTGCATAAAAAATCGCGTCCTTAAGTTCGTCCAATGTGTCATCCACTCTCGGAAGTGGGTAGGCGTCCTTACGCGTAACCTCGTTAAGACCACGGTAGTCAATGCACAGACGTAGCGAGCCATAAGCTTTCCGCACAAAAAGAATTGGCGAGCCAAACTCACTGTAGCTGGGACGGATCAGACCAGCTTCTACTGCGTCTTTGAGTTGTCGATTAAGCTCAGCGCGTTCTGCTGGAGACAGTCGGTTCAGACGTTGACGTCGCATCGGGCCAGTTGTTTCAATGGGATGGTCCCACTGTCGGCTTACAGGTGGAGAGTTGACAGGTTGCAGTAACTCCGGGAAGTCATCGAAAAGAATCGACCGGAAGTTGTCACGTTGTTCTGCCGTTAGTTCCTCTCCATTGTGAAAATCTGTCGACTGTTCGGCGGCTGACGTAAGTTCAATGACGTAAAAATCAGCATGACGTCCCCTGCTGCGGCGCGTCTTGCGCATCAGCTTCTGAACTTTCGTAGACGACAGGAGTAGACACTCAGGGCGTCGTTCCTCAAGTGTAGTTTCCACTGCTGTGCCGTCCATTAGTGTAAAAATTCTGGTTGTACCAAATTGTAAAGAGGCCTGTTCGTCATCAAGCCATGGTAAACCCAGGATTAAATCAGCTGTGCGTAAATCACGTAGAACGTAAAAAGTCCGCTGAAATTCGTGTCGAGCCAGCTCAAAAGTGACGTCACAGACTGTCGTAGAAGTCACTCGTTGTCCGTTAGCGAGTCGAACTAGAGTCTTACTCGCAGACTTTCGAGTCTGTAAAGCAAAGCGTCGTACAAAGTCCTCTGACACAAAATCAAGTGTCGCAGCACAGTCCACTAATCCAGAAATTTGGTGTCCGCCATCAGGAGCTTTCACAGTCAGCTCAGTTCGAATTAACGGGCGAGCTTCCGTGAGGTGAGTTAGTAGTGCTGTAGCTGGCGAAGAAAATTGTTGCAGCATAGCGATGGACTGTTCCGAGTCGTCTGTTGGTACAGGTACCGAGTCGGGTTGATCAGGTGCTGTAAGTTCCGGTGAGTCGTTAAACGCACAATCTGCGTCGACTAACCACAGCTGTACATGCCAAGGGGCTGGAGCAACCACCTCATGTTGCGATGGGTTTTCCGGTGACTGACGTGTAAAAAGCTGTGTCCTTGCTGGGAATTCTTGATAAAGTTTCCAGTGCTTAGTCACCTGAGTAAATTTCGCCCACTTCGGTAGTACAAATACAGCCATCGTAGATGTCGGAGATGTTCGACGACAATCCTCAAAATACTGTACCTCAGCTGTCAGGTTTTGACGAGAGCGACGTAAGTAGTCGTTGTACTGCTTAGTGTAAACCGCGTAACTCATCGTGTTGCTCTGCGTGAAGCTTAGCAAAGCGTTAATTGCGTCGTCCTGAATATTCGGAAGAAACGTAGACTTGCGTAACTCCGTAACAAGCTCGTTGTAGGTAGATGGAATTGGAGGCTGATTTTTCCGGTTCAACCACCACCCGCCTAGGTGTCCAGTAAACTGTGAAGAAACCCAGAATACTGCATCGTACGAGTCAGCTGAAATTCCAAGCATAATAAAACGCTGAGGCTGTGCTTCAAGCCAATCCTCCAGTACATGGGGTATCTGACCATTCTGGTACGGTGAAGTAATTGCAGCCTTACGCTGAGTCTCCGTGAGGGTCACTGATAGTCCAGCCAAATTGTGGGTAGGCATCGGCATTCCCACTCGTAAATCCGTAGGTCCTTCACCAGTTAGTCGATTAATGTGTCCACGAATCAGTAGCCATACAGAACCAGAGTCGACCGTCGTAAACCGGGTGTACATGTGGAACTGTCTCGGGATAGACGTATCATCATGCATGACTGGATTATGTTGTGTGATCGCTCGATAAAAAGATTCCCACTGAGTCACGTAACCGAAGTGAAGTAATTCACTCTTGTGCTTCTTAGCACGAAGTAACCCCGTCTGT
Source organism: Tetraselmis chui (assembly GCA_026401115.1). Classification (NCBI taxonomy): domain Eukaryota; kingdom Viridiplantae; phylum Chlorophyta; class Chlorodendrophyceae; order Chlorodendrales; family Chlorodendraceae; genus Tetraselmis; species Tetraselmis chui. The sequence goes on from JAPMLY010001587.1 coordinate 54,715, forward strand.
GAGGGCGTAAGCGTCAGACCGTCAATGTTGATGGATTCCGGGACGACGTAAGTATCATCCGGATTAACTGTCGACTGTGCCAAAACAGCCTGCTCGACCTGAGCAGGTGTACGTAAATTGTTCGTAGCAAACAGGACAGGAATAAAAGCCGAGTACACGTAAACGAGCTGTCGTCCTTGAGATAGTGTAAAAGTAACAGGTTCACCACTCAACAGCGTCAAATCCTCCGATGTCAAAACAAGACCGGTCTCCTCATGTAACTCGCGAATAGCAGCGTCGACAGGCTCTTCATTAGGTAAGACAGAGCCAGCTGGGAACCACGTTTTACCAGAACGAGGCTCACGCTGAAACACCAACTTCAAATCCGACGGTTTAGTTCCTCCAACGTGAATTACCAACACGACGTAATGTCCGGGTCCGAGAGAAGCCATCTCAACTCAATCAAGCAACGTCGAGCAGATCAATTAGCAACGAAAGCGTGCGTCGACCAAAGAGCTCCGAAACCAGTGTGGCGGTTAGCCTCTGAAAGCTAAACGCTAGCACAAATCTGTTCTAGTCTGTCTAGTCCTGTTGTTGCAAGATGGCAAAATGCTGTTGTCGAGAGGCAATTGATGAGAGATGTTTTACTGCTGTACTTGGGCAGTAGATGTTGTAAATGAACAAAGGAATTGTTAAATGGTTCTGTCACCTCCCTCTACTGCACTGGGCTTAAATAGGTTTCAGCCCAGACTAGTTACGCATGCAAGCTTTGCTTACGTGTCAGGCGTTAGTGCTGTCCAACCGTCACCCTCTGTCCTCGGGACATGGCCTGCCTAGCTTCCTCGGTCTCACGACGCGGCTCCTTCTGCATTGAAGAGCTTGTTCTGGCGCGTCTTCTGGCTAGTTAGACTAATTATGCATATCTGTACGTACCGGGAGGTATTGGTCGTACTGTAGCATCAGCACCATTATAATATTGCAGTAGCGACGTATCCACGAGTATACGTCCGTCCGATGGAAAAGCACGAATTGATATCCGTAACGAGTACCTGTACAATGTCCTGCAATGTACTGTTGCATGACTGTACTCGTCACACTTTCATGGCGGAAGCCCGACAGCGCCAGACACAATAACCATATACTTACGGCAGAAACACTACTACAAATATCACTAGCAGCTACCATTATTCCCACTACCACCAGGCGCCACAACATCAACAACGGCAGCAGCAACAATGGCATCAATTTTCTAGCAGCAGTTAAAGCAGCAACAGCAAAAGCATGAGGACTAGCATTTTCAGAAACACGCACACACACAGACACACAGACACACACACACACACACACACACACACAGCACACACACACACACACAGACACACAGACACAGCACATACACACACACACGCGCGCACAGCCACACGTTAACCACAACTATATATCACCATTGACTGACAGTAGCAACCAGTGACATCACACACACACACACACACACACACACCAACACACACACAGCACACACACAGACACACACACGCGCACGCACACACACACACACAGCATACACACAGACACACACACACACAGACACACACACACACACACACACACACACACACACACACACACACACACACAGCACACACACGCGCGCGCGCGCGAGCAAACACACCCACACACACGCGCACAGCCACACGTTAACCACAACTATATATCACCATTGACTGACAGTAGCAACCAGTGACATCACACACACACACACACACACACACACACACACACACACACACACACACCAACACACACACACACATACACAACACACGGGTGGTGAATGTCATGAAGCGGGAGAAGAGAGAAAGATGGAGAGAATGAGAAAGAGCTTATATAATAATCTCTGGAACAGAAGCTATGTATTTGATTTGCGTGCATGCTATGGTAACAACAACAGCTAATGGCAATAGCATTAGCATCTACAGCAAAAAACATGCAAGCAATATCAGCTACCACACAATATCAACGTCAGAAAGGTGCATGATACATGCAAGGCTAGTGACATATGAAAGCGAAAAAACAAGTTACATGTGTTCCATTGTTACATTTCAATATTGTTGATAATCCTATCTAGGGGCATCATGTTGAGCGAGGCACAAGGTGCCCCCTCCCGCACTCTCCTTATGTTGCTCGGGCACAGTCCACGCACCCCCCCCGCCTTCCATTTCGCCGATGCACCCATAAATTGCATCAATATGGTTGGCATATTATTGGAGCACAAACATGCACGCCACGTCCGCGCCTTAGTATCGTAACTGTTTGTAGTCGCTCCACCTCAAGCCATGTATGAAAATTCCAACCGTAAAGCATGCATGACTTGTCGTAGCTATCAAAGTCTAAAAACATAGAAATGCGCAATACGTTTTCCCACAGATTGCCAGTTGTTTCCTACCTCTTACATCCGGCGCCGTCATTCAGTGAACTAGTGAAGAGGTCGCAAGGCGGACACACCTTCACAACTTACGGAGAATTTGCTGTCCGGAAGTCGCGGCCGAGGTCACGGACGGTTAACGAGTTAAACCGTAGAGCATCCCACGTCGCGCGCTCTCCGACCACCCCGAGAGCTCTCCGACAATCCTGCTATCCCGTCTACAGAAAAATGATGGTATTAGAAGCACTTCTTAGGAATATCAGCGAAAACGACGCCGTAGCGGGAATGACGGGGAAATAGTGCCATTTCCGGCTATAAAGTGCTCTTTCGAGCACTGCCGGAAACTGCTTTCAGAACTGCCGGAAACTGCTATCAGAACTGCCGGAAACTGATATTAGAACTGCCGGAATCTACAATTAGAACTGCCGGAAACTGCTATCAGAACTGCCGGAAACTGCAATTAGAACTGCCGGAAACTGCTATTAGAACTGCCGGAGAAGTGCAAACAGAACTGCCGGAAACTAATATTAGAACTGCCGGAAACTGCTATCAGAACTGCCGGAAACTGCAATTAGAACTGCCGGAAAGTGCAAATAGAACTGCCGGATATTGCAATTAGAACTGCCGGAAACTGCTTTCAGAACTGCCGGAAACTGCTATCAAAACTGCCGGAAACTACAATTAGAACTGCCGGAATCTACAATTAGAACTGCCGGAAACTGCTATTAGAACTGCCGGAAACTGCTATTAGAACTGCCGGAGAAGTGAAAACAGAACTGCCGGAAATTGCTATTAGAACTGCCGGAAACTGCTATCAAAACTGCCGGAAACTGATATTAGAACTGCCGGAAAGTGCTATTAGAACTGCCGGAAACTGCAATTAGAACTGCCGGAAACTGATATCAGAACTGCCGGAAACTTCAATGAGAACTGCCGGAATCTACAATTAGAACTGCCGGAAACTGCTATTAGAACTGCCGGAAACTGCTATTAGAACTGCCGGAGAAGTGAAAACAGAACTGCCGGAAATTGCTATTAGAACTGCCGGAAACTGCTATCAGAACTGCCGGAAACTGCTATCAAAACTGCCGGAAACTGATATTAGAACTGCCGGAAACTGCTATTAGAACTGCCGGAGAAGTGCAAACAGAACTGCCGGAAATTGCTATTAGAACTGCCGGAGAAGTGCAAACAGAACTGCCGGAAACTGCTATTAGAACTGCCGGAGAAGTGCTATTAGAACTGCCGGAGAAGTGCAAACAGAACTGCCGGAAATTGCTATTAGAACTGCCGGAAACTGCTATCAGAACTGCCGGAAACTGCTATTAGAACTGCCGGAAACTGATATTAGAACTGCCGGAAACTGCTATTAGAACTGCCGGAAACTGCTATCAGAACTGCCGGAAACTGCTATTAGAACTGCCGGAATCTGCTATTAGAACTGCCGGAAACTGCTATCAGAACTGCCGGAAACTACAATTAGAACTGCCGGAAACTGCTATCAGAACTGCCGGAAACTGCTATTAGAACTGCCGGAAAGTGTAAATAGAACTGCCGGATATTGCAATTAGAACTGCCGGAAACTGCTATCATAACTGCCGGAAACTAATATTAGAACTGCCGGAAACTTCAATTAGAACTGCCGGAATCTACAATTAGAACTGCCGGAAACTGTTATCAGAACTGCCGGAAACTGCTATTAGAACTGCCGGAGAAGTGCAAACAGAACTGCCGGAAATTGATATTAGAACTGCCGGAAACTGCTATTAGAACTGCCGGAAACTGCTATCAGAACTGCCGGAACTGCTATCAGAACTGCCGGAAATTGCTATCAGAACTGCCGGAAACTGCTATCAGAACTGCCGGAAACTGCAATTAGAACTGCCGGAAACTGCTTTCAGAACTGCCGGAAACTGCTATCAGAACTGCTGGAAACTGATATCAGAACTGCCGGAAAGTGCTATTAGAACTGCCGGAAACTGCTATCAGAACTGCCGGAAACTACAATTAGAACTGCCGGAAACTGCTATTAAAACTGCCGGAAACTGCTATCAAAACTGCCGGAAGCTGCTATTAGAACTGCCGGAGAAGTGCAAATAGAACTGCCGGAAATTGCTCTTAGAACTGCCGGAAACTGCTATTAGAACTGCCGGAAATTGCAATTAGAACTGCCGGAACTGCTATCATAACTGCCGGAAACTAATACTAGAACTGCCGGAAACTGCAATTTGAAACGCCCAAACCAAAACTAAAAACATAATTATGGGTATTGCGAAATAAGCAACCCTAAAATTGGGTTTGAGGCGCGTCCGATTTTGTCAATGAAAGCGACCTCCGCAAAACCCTAAAGTTTTGCGGCAGGTCGCAGGTTATTTGCTCTATAACTGCCGTGGATCAATAATTAGCACCCTTATCATTTGTTTAAATAAATTATATAATATTCAAATGATAACGCCCAAACCAAAACTAAAACATAATTATGGGTATTGCGAAAGAAGCAACCCTAAAATTGGGGTTGAGGCGCGTCCGATTTTGTCAATGAAAGCGACCTCCGCAAAACCCTAAAGCCCTAATGGCCGCTACCGCGGCCATTAGAAGGCTTTATGGTTTTGCGGCAGGTCACAGGCTATTTGCTCTATAACTGCCGTGGACCAATAATTAGCACTATATCATTTGTTTAAATAAATTATATAATATTCGAATGATAACGCCCAAACCAAAACTAAAACATAATTATGGGTATTGCGAAAAAAGCAACCCTAAAATTGGGGTTGAGGCTGTTGGCTTTGGTCGCGCGCGAGTACGGGTACGTGTATTCTACGGAGGAGCTTGGGACCAAGACTCCCCCAGCGAACGCGTATATACGGGGGATGTGTACGGGCATACAGTCCTCACGGATTTATATTCCTTCTTGTTCCTCGGGCTTTTAGGTTTTTCCCTGCTTTTTTTTTTTTTTGCTTGGTGGCCTCCACTGCTTTTTTCTTGTAATTGTTTTTTGCTTATAGGTTTTTTCCTGTTTTCTTTTTTTTTCTTGCTGGTGGCCTCCACTGCTTTTTCTTGTAAGATTATTTTTGATTTATAGTAAAATCGCAGCGACTACGGGTACAACAATGTTACGAATTGAATAGTACGAGTACAGTGAGTTCAGATATTGATAAAGGATATATAATGACAAAGCCGCAGCGGGTCGCCCAGGCACGAGTAGCGACTACAGGTACCCGGCAGTACTCGAAAGAGCACTTTATATAGCCGGAAATGGCACTATTTTCCCTAAATTCCCAGCGAGTATGGTAGACGAGCGTGAGCGGGGATGGGTAGCAGCGAGTGATACATGTGCGTGTGCGCAATGGAGTTGTTTGGGAGGGCCACGATTTCAAAAAATTGAAAAAAAGGGACCAAATTAAACCCATTAGCGAGCAAAACCCTTATTTTGGACAACATTTCAGGTAAAATGGGATAACGTCATCATTACACAAGGGTTTGAGGCGCGGTTTCGTCCAAGAGAAAGCCCTAGTGCTAGCCTAAGTACGTGCAAAGTTTCAGCCACTGATTCCGTTTGTAGCGGTGCTGTCGGCTGTGACAGGATGACTCGGTGAAGATGGGCGAAAACTGCCGGTGGCCCTATTTTGGACAACAACTCCTGAAGCTCACTACAATGACCTCATACGCCCCTCAAAACACTCCAAGTTGCCTACAACTCTTCAAGTAGCTTGGCTAAGCCTATGGGAGCACGTTCTTCAAAAGGAGGCTCGGCGGAAGGCGAAGACTCGCCACGGGAGCCGCTACGATGAGGTGCGTCCATGTCGGTACCTCCCGCTCCCACACCAAGTTCCATGCTTTCACTCGCTTTTGCTGCTCACAATAGGACACTTGCGCCGTCCTTGATAAGTGGGGTAGGCTCGTAGATAGCGGGGCTATTGTTTTGAGTGTTGGTGACGTCTTCGAGAGCCATACGCTTGGGTGCTTGTTGGGTTGCCATTGTAGCGTGTCGCTTGCGGGCCGCAACGGTATCGGCCTTTTTACCGCCCGGTTCACGAGTTCCTCTTCACACTCCCCGCACATAAGCTCCACTTCAACCACAACGGCCTCAATACGCTCCAAATCGATTGTTGCGTTGTCGCAAAGTGTCTCTGTATCAGCGTTTAGGTTCGGGTCCGTGTTCTTTGGGTGGTCCAATGGCTCCTTGCCCGCGCATTGTAGAAGGTAGTCGTACTTGTCGTGATAAATATCAACAGTCGAGCGGGCACCCTCCACTGCATACAACAGGTCAGGAACGCCATCCATATGCTTGTCTGCCTCTGCCTTTAGCTTGACGATTGTGCTTTTCTCTTTTGCTATGCTTTTCAGGGCGGCACGTACGGGACCGAGTTGTCCAGCGTCGCGGTGGTTTGGCAATATCCAGGGACGTGTTGTATTAATTGGTTAATTTTGTAAATGATCTCATCTGTTGTAAGACAATAGCCAACTGAATGATGCACCACCACAGATTGCACAAGGGCATCCTCTTGCTCTTTCGTAAGTCCACTTCGTTTGTCAAGCTTAGGTTTTCCAAGGTCGGGGGTTTTCAGGGTGCGTCGGAGGGTCGGCCATGGGATACCGTGCTTTGCTGCGATTGCAAAGAGATGGTAACCTTCAGTACCGGCCTTGCCACTCGCAATTGCTCGACGACCTTCGTCGACTGCCTTTGCGAGGCCTTCTTGAGTGTAGGCTCGATATTTGCCACGAGCGGGAAGGGAGCCGCTGCCCATAGCGGAGATCGATAGCGAATAGCGGGGATCGCTGCGAAGTCGACGTTGTTGTTGAAAATTTTGAAAATCGAGAAAAGGGGGGCTGTATGTACCGAGACCCAAACTGCGGCAAGCGGGCGCAGCATGAGCAGATACACGCGACAACCGACAAGAGGCTCGCCAAGGACTTGTATGACGGGTGGGTGGGTAGTATGGGGAGATTCAAGCCACCATTAAGTGATTTGCACGCTTCTCGAGTGGGTTGGTCGAAATTGATAGGTGCTTTTGGTGCGATTTGGTCAGCAGGTCCCATCACATGCGCTCTCTCTGCTGACCAACGCGACGAGTTCGACCAGCCGCCAACACAGCCCCATCAGAGGGTCTCTGAGGGGGTTCTATGATAGGGTTTGTGTCTTGAAATGACCTCGTCTAGGCGGGCTAGGGTAGGCCTAAACCGCTATTTGTTCAAAATAGGTTCATGTCCAAAATAAGGGTTTTGCTCGCTATCCGACAACGAAATAGCGCGGTACACTTGACTTCATTTCAGCGGCTCCCGCACACTTAATTTCCCTGCACATGCAAACTCAACTCAAGTAATATCTAACAAGGGCCTAAGATACAGGTACCATTTAGAGGAAATAAATAATGTCAGATACTAGAATACTAGTTTTTCTTGTAATCATAATAATGTCAGATACTGGCGCCCGCCGGCGGCGCAGCGGCGGCGGCCCCGGAGGGGGGTGCGCTCGCAGGCCCGTCGGCACCTACCTCTACCTCCACGCGGTGGGCGCTGGTAACCCCATAGCCGTGATAGGCCTGGCACGGTAGGGGGCTGAACGAGGTACCGACAGCTGCGATCCGCGGGATCAGCAGCTGTCGGGAAGCCATGTACGGAGGGTTTTGGAAAAACATAATATCCGTACACCGGCACAGGGATCTCCCGCTCGGCCAGTCCGATATGTCTTTTCCGCGACTAAATACTCGCAGATACTCTCCCGACGATGGGGCGGGGGCGGCGTCTGCGAAATATTTTTTGGCGAAGAGGGGTACGGACGGATCAGCGGAGGGACGAGGGTGTTGGAGCTGGCGGCGGCTAGCTGGGAAGCAGCGCTAGGGACGGCGCTCACTAGCAGCCGCCAGCCCTGCGATAGCCTTAGGTCTCCCCTGGGGGCGAGGCATGTTGCTGCGCAGGACGGAGGATGGTCGCAGCCGGAGGAGCGATACCGTCTAGCGGCGGCGGTCCCTAGGATCGCCCGCCGCCGAAAAAGCCCGGTACGGGGGTTTTTTGGAAAAATTCCCGTACCCATCATCTTTTGAGGACCGGCGACTCGATCCCTGTGTTCTTCCAACCTCTTCCCTAGTCGGTTCCCGGTTATCGATAGGCTGCCTTAGGCAGTGTGCCTAGGGTTATCGTAACGGCACACTGCTCGTAAAGGCGGCCCCCTAACAACGCAAACCACCGGGGGAGGGCACGGACGGCCACAGCGCGATCAGATAGGTGTTGGAAACAGACGGGAAAAGGACAGGGGACAGGAGAAAATCTGGCTCGGGGGCAGGAAAGCCAGCCGGACACCGTCTGCAGCCTAGTTCTCTTTTCCTTCTCAGCCCCCGAAGGAGGAGAGAAGACTCGGCTAGGTGGAGAGCTGCGTCGAGAGGAGCGGCTAATACCTCGGGCGGGGTTGAGCACGGATCAAGGCGGGACCGACGACGACCTATGCGAGGGGGGTTTTTCACCTGCCTTTCCCCCCAAGCTCCGGCACGACCGGAGTCGCACAGGAGCCGAGGTCAGGGAGGTTCGCCTCGACCCGCTCAAGCTGAGCAGCCTTGCTCAACAGCGACCCCGCAGCGGCTGGAGCAGGCCGCGTATCGTGGAGACTAGCGACACCTTTTGTTTCATACTATATCCAAAAAAAAAAAACGTATAGATCAGAAAATAATAAATACTTGGATACGGGTATGTTTTAGACGGTATCGTGACTGCCATTGGAGAGGTTGGAATTAGTGGTTCACGGTCTACCTCACGCTTAGAAGTCCAACAACAAGTTGAGCATAGCAAAAGGGGGGCCCCAGAGACTCGAGCCGGTTTTACTGGTATTGCAGTAAAATATTTCAATTTCAATGTCAGATACTAGTTTTTCTTGTAATCAGATACTAGCACTTCATAAATAATGTCGTGAGGCGCCGCTCGTCGCCTCCACGTGTTGCATTCGTGGCGTGGCCTGGGAGTTTCCTTAGTTTAATCTGCTAGGTTTGTGCACAATGTAGTGCTTTCCTTTTGCCGTGCTTTGGATTCCGCGATCCTCTTGTCACTCTTGCCCTTTTGTTTCCCCTCCCACTTTCCCTGTCCGTGCTCATCTAGATTCATTGTGTTAAACTCTGTCAGATACTAGCACTTAGCTAAATGGCAAGGATATGACACTCTCCCCTCCTTAAGCACCAGCGTCCTCGCTGTGCAGTACTCAGGGTCTTGGCTTCTTGAGGGTTCTTGCAGGCCAGCGATTGCGAAATCTTACAAAGTCAGGAGTGCCAGAAAATTCTCGATAAACATCCGTTCGAAGGAATTCGGAAAAAATGCTTAAGTGGTTGACTCCTCGCATGGGTTCCCAAGTGTCCTCGCTAGGTACGTTGAACGGTGTTGCCCAGCGGACCTTAAACAAAAGTCCCGTGCCGTTGGAGTTAAAAGCCACGTCGAGTATTTGGTCGACTTCAAATCGCTTTGCATCGTGCACAATCGGAATTGGCTGCGCACTGTTGGCCTCTTCTGGTTCTGAATTCCATTTCTCCAGTAGACTGGCGTGTACAACATCGTGAATCCGTACTCCAAGGGGTAGCTTAAGCCGAAATGCAACCGGGGAAACTTCCTCCGTAATGAGATACGGCCCAATGTAGCGGTCGCGTAGTTTAGAACATGGCTGTTGTACAAACCGTAGATTTGTCGCCTTGAGCTTAACTTTGTCACCAACTGTAAAAGGTACTGGTAACCGGAGCCGATTTGCAGCATTTTGCATTTGTGCCTGGGCTGCTTTGACGCAGTCGTGGGCAAATCTGTGCATCTCGACCAGAATCTTTACTTGCTCCGGTAAAGTACGGCTATGCTCGTTATTTTTTAATGTAACCGTCGTTTGAGATGTCGGCTCGAATCCCAGCGTCGCCTTAAATGGAGACATAGTCGTTGACGTAGAAACCGCTGCGTTGATCGCAAACTCCACGTTGGTAAGGTGCGGGACCCAGTCGTCGTGCAAGGGGTGCACATAGCATCGTATGACTTGCTCCCATGTCTGGTTTACTCGTTCAGTTTGGCCATCTGTGTGGGGATGACAGCTCGTAGAAATATTCAGCTTGGTGCCAACAGCCCTAAATAGGGTTTGCCATGGGAGTACACCGGGGATCTCGATCGGATATAAACCGGGGATCTCGATCGGATATTAATTTCCGTGGTAAGCCAAAATGCCGAAAAACAGCGCGGTGCATAACTTTTGCTAATTGTTCCGTTGTAATCGTTTTCGTATATGGCTCGACAATCGTCCGTTTCGTCAGCATACACACGAATACCACCACAGCATCATACCCATCGCACTCATGAAGGTCCGTAATCAGGTCAAACGATACGTGCTCAAAGGGCATGGTCGGTACCTCGTGCGATTGAAGGAGTCCATAAGGCTTGTGTCGCGCTGCCTTGTTGCGTTGACAAGTAACACAGCTGCGTACATAGTGTTGTACTGTCCGCTTCATGTTAGGCCACCAAAACGTCCGGGACACTGCTGCCAATAGTCGAATAATACTAGGATGTCCCGCGGTCGGTGCGTCGTGTAGTTCGTAGAGTACTCTTGATCGCAATGTAGAGACGTTCGGCACATACAGTCTTGTCCCGTAGGCGTACAAGAGTCCATTAGATTGACGTACCAGCCAGGTAGGCAGAGATTTCCGGGTAAGCAGGTATTTATCCGAGTCATAAGCGTTTTTTATTTCCGCATGAAGTCCAGAGTCAGGATGTAACCGGGATTCCAGGGAAAAAATCTGCGCGTGTAACTCGCATTTTGCTTCGTCGTTGGTCCAATCGCGTAACAATTGCAGCTTGTGTAATGAGTCCTTCAGGTCAGGTCGGCGAGATAGAGCGTCTGCATGGTTGACTGCTCCCTTCTTGTACACGATGTCCATCTGTCGCTGATAAGGTGCTAAAACTTGAAGCCATCGCACCTGTCGAGTAGACAAATCGCGTTGCCGAAAGAAGTGTCGCAACGTGTCGTGGTCCGTAATTACTGTAAATCCCGCCGCGCCATCTAAGTAGCAGCGGAATTTCAGTAGAGCGTCGCGAACTGCCAGTAGCTCTTGTTCGTGGACAAGGTAGTGTACCTCATGCTTGTTCATCTTTCGAGCATGGCACGCAACAGGTTGTAATCCAATACCTTGGTCTTGTAACAACACATCTCCTACTGCAAATCAGAAGCATTTGTGTACATGGTGTACCTTGCATTAGGAGAAGTGTCAAGAAATACCATGACTGGTGGACGTACCATCGCGCCTTTAATTTGCTCGAATGTTGACTCGGCTTGAGGGGTCCAGCGAAATTCCGGTGTCTTCTTGGTCAAGTCCGTTAATGGGGTTGCTAGGGTTGCGAATTGGTTGATAAACCTCCGGTAATGTCCAGCAAGTCCCAGAAATCCACGTACTTCAGTCACAGATTTCGGCCGGGGCCAATTCTGTATTGCCTCCACCTTGTCGGGGTCCATTCGGATTTGTCTAGCTTCCACCACATGCCCAAGGAAATTGACGCTCGATCGTCCGAAGTAAAACTTAGAGAGTTTGATATGCAACTAGTGTCGCTGCAGCTCTCGTAGCACGAGTCGAATATGCTCGAGGTGTTCGTCGGCCGTCTTACTGTAGATCAGCACGTCGTCCAAATATACCACGCAGAATTTGCCAAGATACGGGGCCAAAACTCGATTCATCGTCGCTTAGAATCCAACTGGGGCGTTACAAAGTCCAAAGGGTAGAACGCAGTACTCGAACAATCCGTAATGAGTTCGGAATGTTGTCTTATGCATGTCGCGCTTTTTAACTCGAACTTGATGATAGCCTTTGTAGAGGTCCAGCGTGCTGAAATAATGAGCCCCATATAGCGAGTCGAGTTATTTATCAATCCGGGGTAACGGTGTTCGGTCTTTCCTCGTAAGGTCATTGAGTTTCCGATAGTCTACGCACATACGCATGGTACCATCCTTCTTGCGTACAAATAAAATCGGGGCACCGTACCGAGATTTAGACGGACGAATCCAGCCTTTTGCGAGTAAGTCTTGTAACTGTACCTGAACCTCCCGGAGTTTTGCTGGTGACATACGGTACGTTCGCTCCTTAGGTGGTTCATCGCACTCCAAATTAATTTCAAAGTCGCACTCGCGAGTTGGCGGTAGACCGTCATGCTCCTTAATGATGTCCGTAAACTCATTCAGGGAATCTCGTAACGAAGTCGTCCACTCTGGTTGTTGATCAGTATTGATGTCGTCGACCGCGTCTTGTACTTCTCCTAGTCCAATCACGAAGAGGTCTGCTGGTTGTTGCCTAAGCAGCTTTGCCATCGCATCCGCTTCCAAGGGATTTACTGCCACATGTACGGTGTACTCGTCGCCATACACCATAGCTTCGCCAGTTTTACGGTCGCGAATCGTTTTAATAGACCAATCTATATCCGGGTTGACGGCTTGTAACCAAGGTTGACCGAGGATTATGTCGAATTTATCCAGTTCTGTCATAATTGCGTCCAAACGTATATCCAGGGTCCCCATTGTAAGCACTTCATTCCGTAGTCGCTCGCGAGTCGTAGTTGTACTACCATCTGCCAATTTTATCCGGTATTTCTCTTCAGAAACCGTCGGAATGTGATGCTCCCGTACCCACTCAGCCTTGCAGAAATTTTCCGAAGCGCCAGAGTCAACCAAAATACGGCATCGATGTCCGCGTAAGGTGCCTCCCAACACAAACAGACTTGTTCCATACTGGGTTGTGGATACATGCAGCGTCGCAGGAACATTGTCTTCTAGTCGGACGTTCTTGTTCATCCACCCGTCGATCGGTTTCCCAAAAGTCTCCTAACGAAGAGAGAACTGCTGATCTCCACGAACTAGATAACCCGTACGCCGTGCCGGAATTAATTCCTTCCAGGTAGCCCATACTGCCCGAGAAGTTGACGTAGCGTCCGGTATCGATCCGGGTCGAACGCGAGCGATATACACGTAGCGCTTTTTCTGTCCGGAAGATTCCGTCCCTAAAAGGCGTAAATTTGTTTCGCTCACCTTAAATACAGTTGTCTCCGTAAGAGCTCGCTCTGCTGTGCATTCCGGGGTCGCGTCTTCAATCTCATGTTTGCCACCATGAAACCAGACCATGCTAGTGTCCTCTTTCGCTAGTAACACTCGTCGCCCATCGGTAACAAGAGTCGTCGAGTGAGTCCAGTAGGTCTTCGGGGGATTCTGTAGGTTCAAAGGCAGAAATCGAACTCGATCGGTGTCGTCGACGTAGACTTGCGTCGTCCATCTTGTCGGTCAACATCTTGCCTTCTTCCTTCTATTCCGTCATTCGTAGGGCAGGTAAACACATGTTCTGTCGCCGCCAGCTCGTCGAGAAGTCGGAAGTTTCGCAGCAGCTTGAACCATGGTTTTGCCCTCCATTTTGGAGCCACTATAACCGCTCTCAGGTGGGGATGAAGCAGTTTACTCCGCAAATAATGGCCCCAAAAATCTTCTAATTCATTAAATGGCGCATTTAGCCAAATTCTCCGATACTTCTGTAAATCTCTCTCCTGAAATGGGCGCGCCGGACAGCAAAAATCCTCCGCCACTTGAGAATTAAGGCCGTCATTATCGCTAGCTCCATCTAAGTCGAAAGGTCCGTAGGTCTGAGAGTACTTCAGGCTATACTCCCTATTCATCATCCAGTCGCTAAAAGTCCTTGCTCCTAAAGACTAGCCTCAATGTCGTTTGAGGTAACGGGTTTCGTACTTCTTCTGTTCTGGTCTCTTCCTGAGTCGTTGTAGGAGACGAAACCTCATCCTGCAGCTTGCCGCGAGCTGCCGACTCATGTCTCACTTTCCCGGCCGGGATTTCCTCTTTCTATCGTTCTTCTTGTTCTTTCTGTTTGGGCAGTCGATAGCGATGTGTCCCTTCTTGTGGCAAGTGAAGCACTTGCCCTCCTTCTCAAAACTGTCGACCTCTTCTTGAGTGAGGCGTCTAATCTCGTACAGCTCCCGCGGCTTTTCTTCGGTCGCGCCATGCGAATCTTCCTCCGACTCACTGTCGATCTCCTCCGCTGCCTCTGAAAAGTCGTTGTCTTCTTCGATGGCGTTCAGTCGGCATGTCGAACGTTGGGTCGTCTCAATCTTGGTCTCCGCTGCCTCCGCTCGCAGAGCTGCTTGAATCGCCTCGTGTAGGGTCTTAGGGTTTTTCAGGGCAACCTCCTTATGAATCGAGGGTCTCAGACCGCGCTGGAAGTCATGTACGTTATCTTTTTCATGACGGTGAGGAAGCCCCAATAATTCTTCTCGAAAGTAGTTTGCATACTTCAGGTGCGTGGTTTTCTGTCGCGCCTTGTCCAAATTCAATCTCGCTTGTTCCGCCGGTGTTCTTCCGCAGAATTCCTGAATCAAGGATTTCTCCATCTCAGAAACTCCGGAAAATCCTCCACCGACTTCATCTCTAGTCTGCGCAACTTGGGAGTACCACCACTTCGATAGTGGGCCTTCTAGAAAGCCAAATACCCAGTACACTCCTCTTTGCTCTTCAGGGTTAACGCTGTGATACCGTATATACCCTCGTGCATGTCGGGACCAGTTTCTCAGCTCGTCGATGTTAGTCGTAGCGATGCTCTTGATCTTGGCTGGTTTGACATCGTTCGGCATCATGCTCGGCATCTCTCGCGTCCTCTCCGATCTCAATTGTTCTCCTCGAAGGAAATTCTCCGTCTCCCGGCTTCTGTTCACTCGTCCTTCAAAATGTCCGAAACCGTTGTCGACGTGGTCACGCAGTTGAGATAGCTCAATCGAAAAAGTGTCAACTCGGTTACTTAGTCGTTGTAGCATCTCGGTGACGTGTAGCGACATAGGCTCCATCGTGGGACTCGATCCTTCTCGCACAGCTTGTCTTCCACCATCTGTCGACGTCGGCTGTGTCGGCCAAGAAGGCGCCCCCTCTGGTCGACCATCAACTTCCTCTGGTAGTCTCTCTCCTCCTCAATTAGACATCTTCGTCTCGTCTCGCCGTTCTGAGGCTCCGAAACCGCGTGTAAGGTGCTACTTTGTTGGTTAGGCTAAGTTGGAAACCTTAGACTAATAGTAGAACCTAATCTCTGGATCTAATTATACATCGTAGAGAGAATTAGTAAGATTGTCTTAGGAACAGGGTTTCTTACAATCTGGGTGTGGCGTAAATCTGGTCTGTACCGGTCTGGGTCTCTCCCTCGACTAGTAAGTCCCCGTCTTAAATATCCACGCCTCAGGTGTTCTAGAAACAGCCTTAGAACCTGTAGCTTGTGCTGTCTGCTAACTAAACCAAACTATTCCTAGCGATACAGATTATCTGAGATTATCTGTACCGTTTTTCTAACCTTATCGCACAAGCTATTAGAACTATCCTGAGACGAACTATGTAGAGGAGAAACTGCTAGTTACTCTGTACTTTCCAGGGAAAATACAGCGATACAGTGGTGGGTACGGGTACTGCTTTGATGACAATAAAAGAGTAACTGAATATCGCTAAGATAGATGTACGATTTTGAGGAAATAAATAATGTCAGATACTAGCACTTCGCTGAATGGGTAAAGATATGACAGGTACCCGTACGTTATTATTTCTCGGGCGGCAGTACTCGGGCTGATTTCTCCTCCCGCATTTCTCCCTTATGTGAACAGCGGCTTAATCCCAATCCCAATAAGTGCCTGTAAAACAAGTCGATCTTTTTCCAAATAGAAAATATCGCTTTTGTAGTACTAAAACCCAATCGAGCTAATGACAAGTGGACACACAGACACACACACGCACAGACACACACACACACACACACACACACACACACACACACACACACACACACACACACACACACACACACACACACACACACACACACACACACACACACACACACACACACACACACACACACACACACACAGATTTTAGCAAATTCATGTAGTATGATATCGATAGCGGAGCACATAGAGCTATCGCTAGGATGAAATTTGAGGTGTTGTACAACAATCGGTTTTCACCAAAGCGGGTATCGAGCGAGCCATTCTTACCACTCGCGTTGGCCTACAAGCTATTCATGATTGCAGCCTTTGTTGTAAGTAATACCGTATACGTATTAGTTGCAGATAGCTATTGTAAGCTACTCTAGATATGATTAGTACATGTCTAGATCGGACATACCGATAAACTGTTTGACTCGGTATAGAGCTGTCTCTAGGCTACAGATCTCTCACTTCTGTTGTCCCGAAACCACGCATGTAGGTTGGTTGTCGTTGTGATTGTCCCGTTTGCGGGACTGTGACTGTAACTACGTTTGCGTGAGTTATCTTCCACACTAACTGTGTTTGCATGGTTTAATAGGTTATGGGCCCCCGCCTCACGTCACTCACGCGCGACAACCTGGTTCGGCGAGCCGCGATCGACAGCTCTCCCGCGGAAGGCAAGTTTCTATAGACACCTAGTACTTTCACCTTGTAGTCGGCGGTATCGCCAGTATAAACTGCGATTTAAAACCCGCCACCACCCCTCTTAAGTCAGCTACTCGACGGCGATAGCCAGCCACCCACACCGACGCACTCGTCGTGTGTGGACAGGGTGCACACAGGTCCAAGCTGGAGAACGGGGGGGCGCACTATCGGGTGAATACGCATCCATAGGTTGCACGACAGCCGTAGCTTACCTTTTTATCTTTTTATTATCTTAGCGACTCAGCCGCCAGCGCAGCGCCTTCTAAGCTTGGACCTAGAGAACGCCTTCAACACCATTTCCCGCCGGAGTTTCCTTGCTGAGTTGTACAAGAACCTTGACTTGCATCCCATTATCCCGTTGGTTGAGATAATATGTTCACGGGACTCCACGGTGTATTATTTCGACCCCAACGATGCTTCGCTCTTGCACGGCACGGTTCAATCTCGTACGGGTGTCCGACAAGGAGATCCTCTTGGCCCGCTTTTGTTCAATTTTTTGCTCACTTTTGTTCAACAAGCGATAAGAACCCCCCTCCGGAATATTGGAGAACGGTGCAAGGATTTAGCGGCGATCCAAGCCTTTTCTGACGATGGAAAGTATCTGATCAAAACGCCTTTCGTCCCGACTGTGATTACGGTGGCTACGGAGGAAATGGAAAAGCTTGTTCGAATGTTCAACCAATCAAATCTTCGTGCATGGTACCTCCGGATACGCCCCTGAACTTGTCGAGGTGATACGGGCGATGGTCCCCGTTGTTACGGGTACTAGTAACCTTGGAGCCCCTTTGACGATGGACTTCTCGATGGCAGACGGCCCCGTAGCGTCTCATAATGAGAACTATATTCATTCTTGGCTACATGATACCGTTGAGGCTCATCAACTCCTCTTGGACAAGATCGTTTGCTTTGCTATGTCGGACTTCGGAGGGACACACGCCGCTTTCCGCTTGATGATCACGTGTGCGGTACGCCGCTATGGGTTCTTGCTCCGCACCCTCCCCCCAAATATCTGCCGACCGTACCTTGCTAATGCATATAGGGCCGTTCGTGCAACAGTTTACCGAATCTTGGGCGTTTCTCTAGACTCACAAACACCCGATCAACTAAATTGTGCTAAACGACAGCTCTCCCTCCCTATGGAGTTTGGGGGGCTTAATGTACCGTCCCTCGAGCTCGACGCCGATCCTGCTCACTATGCTTCATTCCTTGCGACCCTCGCCAACCTGATTACTGATTACGAGTCCGAGTCGCTAGGCCATTTGTACGGTCTCATCCGACATGAACTATTGAATGTTGCCACTTCTACTTTACCGTGGGCGGTCTAATTGCGCAATTCGTATGATTCGATCTCCACTATGGGCGGGTTTCCGGCATCAAATCTTGTGGTATTGACTAACACATTGAACCCAAACCTTTCCGACTATTATGCCGGGCCCGATGTCGAGTTGGTGGTATCTACGGTCAACAATGCGGTGGCACCCGTGACCCAGCTGACTAGCCTACAGCTTCCGACTCCCGATGCTCTCACTCGCTTGGGAGATTCCGGGGGCCACCTTCAACGGGGAATTTCGCGCATTCTTCGTGCCCGGGCCTACCTTGACCTCTTGGCGCTTTGCAGACCTTCCCCACCGGACTATATGAGGGTGATTTCGTGTACGGGTCGCGGGGCTTTGGCTCTCTTTTTCGCTTCACATGAGTCATGTTTCAAGGTGCCATCCGATTGCTATACGATGGCAGCCCACCGGGTGCTTGGCTTGACTGCGGAGCGCGCCGCTCATGTTCGAAAATGCCCTCGGTGCAATGAGGCTCCTTCAGAGTCTCGCGGGTATGGATCTTCGTCGACATTATCGGGCATCTCTATGTCGGGTGAGCGCTCAACACCCGCTATGCTCATGGACCATATCCCCCGGTGCTTGTGCTCTTGGTATATCATTCAACTCCACGACCGTATTGTCCACGTGCTTGAAGAGTTCATGCTTGAAGCGGGGGCTACTAAGGGCCGGGACTTGCGGTTGGAGGTCCGCCGTATTCGGTCGGGAGCTTCACGAGATCGCTCTGGGGATGTGGTTTGGTTAGACTTCATGGCTCCGCATCGTTGTCTTGTTGTTGATGTGACGGTTACAAGTGCTCGCACGAACACCAATGTTCCTCGTATTGTTGCTCGCCTCCCACTCCCTGGCAGCCTTGCATTGGCAGCTCAGCATGGCAAACTTGATGCGGACCTCCGCACTTCCGCTTTGCTTGGCACGCCTTCGGTTCAGTCGATCCATGACTACTATCCATTCGCCATGGAGGATGGAGGCCGGTTGGCGCCGATGGCGGCAGAGTTGATTGATCGTTTGGCTATTTTGGTGGATGTTCGTCGCTTCCCTGGCATGGGTGCCGCTGACTCTCGCTCCTTGCGCCCTGAGAGTTACGTCAGTATGCAACATTTTGTTCGCCGATCTACTTATGTTCCGTTTCGGCGTTTTTTGGGGGATGTGCGACGTGAATTCATGCAATGTATGCTGCTCTTCATGGCACTCTGGGTTCCTATCTCCGCAACGCTTTTCAGGATGGCAGTGCTGATGCTATGGCATACCTTCCTGTTCCTCGGGCTTAGGTTTTTTCCTCTTTTCATCTTTTTGCTTTGTTGCCTCCACTGCTTTTTCTTCTAAGTTTATTTTTTTTCATTTGAGGTGTTTAGAGGTAGTTCAGCAGGGGTCAGTTTAGTCGATTTTTTTTAAAAGCTCAGTCTGAACTGAATTCAGGCAGTTCAGTATTGGCCTGAACTACTGAACTCGACTGAACTGAACTGAGTTCAGCACAACACTGGTTTTGACACATCAAAGAGCCAAGATACTCTCAGTGAGATGGCACCACCATGTCGTTCTGCTACTCTTCATACGGCACTATGGGTTCTTATCTTAGCGATGCTTTGCAGAAAAGCTGGGCTAAAGCTGTGGCATGCCTTCACGCTCCTCGGGCTTAGAGTTTTTCCCTCCTTTTTCCTTTATTTTGCTCGGTGGTTTCCACTCCTTTGTCTCGTTAGATAATGTTAACATATAGCACCACCGAAAGCATGTTCGGATTGTTCGCAACCTCCTTCATGCCATGGACGGCATTCTTCGGGAAAGACATAAGCGCACTTACACTACCCCTCGAATGTTTCGAATTCCCGTTGTTCGGAAATGCGCATACGGAGACTATTCGGAAGCGGATTGCCACAGCAATATGGTGCGTGAGCAAGCACCGATTTGTGTCCTTCAAGAAAACGACACTACCGGCCTTACCACCGCACTCTCCAGCATTATGCGGAAACGATGACAGGAAGTAGATGCTCACCAAGCGCCCCGGACGAGAATTTCTTTCTCTTTCTCTAACAGATTTCCGACACCGAAATCGAACACGCTCTGCTCAGAACGCCCACCTAACCCCTCAGCGTCCGCAGCCAACAGCAGCTCCAAATCCAACTTTCTCCTGCTAGTGGCAGCCCCGCCATGACCGCCGCTGTCGACAAAGCTGTCCATGCGCGTCAAAGCGCTGCTCACCAGCCGACGCAGCTCGTCTTCGCTCTCCACCGGCCTGTCGTACACCAAAGGATACAGCGCCCGTACCATGTCCGCCGGTTCTGTTGTGTAAAGGCAGTCAGCCAGTCGTGCATACAATGCGTCCCTCTCCCGGATCTGCTCGTCGCTCATCCCGGTAGTTATGCTCTCAATGTCAGAGTACAGCCACAGCGGCCGCCTGTGAGCTGACTGAGCCTGCAACGTCGCGCGCACGCTCAGCGCCAGCTCCTCCTCGTCTCCTTTCACAGCCGCAAGCCCATCCTCCGCGCCGCCCTCGCCCTCACCCCCGCCCTGTTCATCCCGAGGCTGAGTGAGGACGACCAAGGAAGAGGCATTCGCAAACTCCTGTAAGGTCCATCCTACGTCACATAGCGTAATGGTCGGGCTGTATCAAAGCGAAATAAAAACACCAAACACTCTTTAAATAAATAAAACAAAAACAGAGCATCACAAGCCCGGTCACCTCTCTGGTGGTAGCGGCTCTTCTCAGGCTCAAGTGAGCGCAGCGCCAGTGTGAGCCCCGCGCTCGCAAACACCGCCATCATCCGCGACAGCAGAGTCACCTGCACGTGCGCGTACACCCCGTCTTGCGGCACGCTCAGGTGGTCGATCCAAACGTACATACAGTTGCAGTCCCGCAGCACCCCCAACAGCTCCGTCAGCTGCCAGCGCGACATGTTCACCTCGCTCCCGTCCTGCGACAGCCGTACCCTATTCGTCTGCCACCGATAGCTGACAGCGACCTGTATGGAAGATAGCAACGTAAAGGCGAGAGCGCGATACCCAAAATTCAGCCACAACATAATTATAGCGCATAAAATACATGCTCACTTTCAAGTCGAAACAGAACATATCAGCAAGGCGAAACACCCACCGTCTCCTGCATCCTCATCATAGATGCCTTGTATGTGCGTAAAGTGGCGGGGGCAGGCCTCCCTGCTAGGTGGGCATCGATGGCGACAGCCAGCTGTCGCGCATTCACCACCAGACCAAAGCCGGCGGCGACATCCAGGTCCTGAAACGTGGCCGGTGCGTCCCGGGTGAATAGGAGAAGGCTACCCGCTACGACTCGACAAAATGCAGACTTTATAGGTGGTAGACTGACCGACGGTGTCTCTGTACCATATGAGGATGCTAATCAGCACGTATACCAGCTGTTGGAAGCGCAGACTGGATTCGTAGCACTCAAACAGGTGGCCGGCCCCTCGGGACGACAACCGCACGACATTGCCTCCCTCATCCAGCTTTTGAACCTTGGACGCAGCAGCGGACCTCAGTAGCCTTCCGGCGGTGCAGTGTAACGTAGAGCTTAGAACACGACCAACGTAGCGTAGACCAGCTGGGAGGGCCGAAAAGTTGTAGAGGGCGTTCAGCCATATGACCGTGACGAGAAGGCCAGCCAGTACGATGAGGTAAGCGACGACAAAAGCCAGCAGTTCCGGCTCGCTGGCGTTTCGCCTCCGCGTCCGCGTGTAAACTCCCAGCATAGCGACAATCAAGCCCTCAATGAGGATTAGCCGGGAAAGGAGAGGTAGTCGAAGCATACGAGACTCGCCCACTTGCCGGGCAGCAGCGTCCGTCACTGGGGACCATGCGCGCTGTGGGAGGAAGAGGTAACTAGACGACAAGTACAGCAAACACCCGGCGGTGGTGGCCGAAAGTGTAGTCATTGCCATGTACGACAGGTGGCAGGAATTCCAATCAGGCCCACATATCTTGACCTGCGCGTCCATTCCCTTCTTGCTGGACCCGTCACTGTTGAGCGGCGCGCTGCTGAACGTGCTTGTGAAGTCTAGCACTGCTAGCGCAGTGGTGAAGACGCCCATAAGTAACAGCGCGCTATCCTGCGAAGAGCGCACCACGTGCGAGCACTCGCGAAATACGTCTTGCGAGGAGGCCATGGTCCAGTGGTCAGAGGTGTCCGAGAGCCGAGACGCGCGGAAGGTGACGCTGTAGCTCCGTATCGCGCACAAAGTGGTGAACACTCCGTAGCACAGCATCGCGTTGATTCCCTGTACCCTCGAAATCATATCCCGCTCTTTACATGCCAATCCCAGAGCTTCGCACGGCTGCAGCTGATCCACCGCCAACAGCGAAAGCGACAGCGGGGCAAGCACAAGCAGTAGCGTCCAGATGACTCGCCGAACAAAAGTGCCCGGCAGACAGTAGCGGGGCCAGAACCGCCCCATCCTGCCAGGCTGAACCCACCTGCTGTGAAGTAGGCCCACCCACGAGCTGTCCTGTTGTTTCAGGCGCGGCGCGCTGCTGTCGCGATATATACGATATGGCGGCAGGACTCCATACCGGTACAGGACCACAGCGCCGCTTCGGCGGGTACTGCCGTAGTGCCGTACAGGTGTGCAGGCCGGGCGGTTCCATTCAGACAAAACAAACTCGATGCCTACAATTGACAAATCAGTAAATCAATTGACAAATCACGCTTTTCAGGAGGGCAGTGCTGGTGCTGTGGCATGCCTTCCTGTTCCTCGGGCTTAGATTATTATTTTTTTCCCTCCCTTTTTTTTTTTTTTTTGAGTGGTGGCCTCCACTGCTTTTTCTTGTAAGAGTTTTTGATACAAATCAGTAAAATCATTTAAGCAGTGTTGATACCGACCGAGAAAGGACACCACAAAGAAAAGAACCACCGAATAACCACCGCCGAACCACCGAACGAAGAACGTCGCAGGGCTTCTAAAACAACTACGGGTACGGGTACTTCTTGCACCTGTAATAACAGGATCACGACTATATACATACACTGATGGGCGGTACTAACTCGTAGCAGTAGGTACATGCGGTATGATGGCGGTACTGATGAGATGGAGAATGCGGCACTGTTGCTACTGGTGCTCAGGCCGGAGCTTCTGGGTCGGAGCCGGGCCTGAGTGCATCGGGTGTTCTGTCCCCGTCGCGGGGGGGATGTTACACTTGCCCCCCGTGTGGCATACGGTTTGCTTGCCGTAATAGGCGCTCTTATTTCTCCAGACAACATGTTCATAACTAGCAATGGCCCCTCTACTTATTCACACCGTCGCCAAGCTCGCCACCTCGCGACCTCCTCTCCGGCCTTGTTTTCCCTTTGTGCCTCGGGCGACCACCTTCTATCTGCCACCCAAGCTCGCCCTCTCACCGCTCCATGCCTACAATGTGTGGCCGCTCCCGTTTCTCCAATGTCGTCTCATGACTATGTTGGCTGCTCCCGTCCGCCGCTCATTGGACCATGCCCCCTCCGAATAGTTGTCACCCCCCTTGCATGGGGTAGACTCCCCCCTTAGGCTCCACTCCCTTCCCCACTCAGGGCCGAACCGGAGCGTACCCCCTCACTGCCCTCCCTCCATATGATGGACCCCCGTTACAACATGCACAAGCTTTTATGCCCTCATCCGCTGCCGCACTCCGCCGAGAGGCTGCTCTCCGATCCCCCCCTCGCGTTGTTGCTCTTGCCTCATGGTGACAACAATGTGAGAGTTCCATGTCAACGACAACGACCATGTCGCTTGTCTACTTGAGCTCAGACATGTCACTGCGGCCCGAGGGGCTTGTGCGACAGTGAGAGATGACCTACGTTCTGCCCTACAAGACACACTCGAATATGCGACCTCCCTTCCCTCAACGGACTTTCGGGCCGCTGGAGCTTTTTTATCAATTCACCTCTTTGCCGACCTCCTCCTCCGACCGTTCCCGGCGGCGGCCAATGCTCGCATTCGCTCCCTTGTCCAACGTCGAGTCAATCTCTGGCTCTCTACGTCCGGAGAGGACACGCTCACGGGCATTGACACCCTTCTACGTGATATTCGAGATGGAGGTGACCTTGCACGTGCGTGCCCGGGGGCTTCTGCGCCTAGACGCCCCGGCGGTCGGGGCCGGGGTGGGGGGGGGGGGGGGGGGGGGGGGCTCTCGTCGTCGCCGGGCCCATAACACTCAACGGGAGCAGCACCACCCACCGACTCGCCTCTCTGAAGGTGACCTCCGATGCCGTGCTGCCTTTTGTCGGGCCCGTGAGCTAGTGGAAGTTGGCTAGCTGCGATGGGCCCGTATGGCCCTAGACGGAGCCGACATCGGAGTGGTGGAGGACACGGACGCAGCTTTGGCCGCTCTTCAGCGGTTGCATCCTCCGCACGGTACTTCCCACCCAGACTGTGACCTCCCCGACCCCATGCCCCCCCCGGCGCACCCACCCCTCACGTATTAAGATGACCGCGACAGCCTCGAAATATGGGAGGAGTCTATGCTCCTTGTCTTGAGAAAAGCACCTCGCTTGTCAGCCCCCCACGTTGATGGCTAGCGATGGGAACATGTCCGTGACTTGAACGTTCCGGCATGGCGTAAGTGGGTTAATCGTTACTCGGCGGCAAACATTCCCGAGGCTGCGGCGGACTTTCTGGCGAGTGCGACCTTGTGGGCTCCTCACAAGCAAACCGGGGTCGACCGAGACGACACTCGCCTTCGGGGTGAAGCTCCTAAAGTTCGGCCGCTTGATGATGGCAGCGTTTAGTCGCGGGTAGCTCATTGTCTCGCCATTGCGCGGACAACGATTGTTGCGGCCGACCACGTGGGCCATGTATAAATATCGGTTTTCGACAAAGCGGGTATCGAGCGAGCCATTCATACCACTCGCATTGGCCCACAAGCTATTCTTGATTGCAGCCTACTAAGCTTGGACCTAGAGAACGCCTTCAACACCATTCCTCGCTGGAGTTCCCTTGCCGAGCCGTACTAGAACCCCGACTTGCATCCCATGATCCCGTTGGTTGAGATGATATATACACGGGACTCCACGTGTACTACTTCGACCCCAACGATGCTTCGCTCTTGCACGGCACGGTTCAATCTCGTACGGGTGTCCGACAAGGAGATCCTCTTGGCCTGCTTTTGTTCAACCTGGCGATCAGCACCCCCCTCCAGAATATTGGAGAACGGTGCAAGGAGTCAGCAACGATCCAAGCCTTATCTGACGATTGAAAGTATCTGATCAAAACGCCTTTCGTCCCGGCTGTGATTACGGTGGCTACGGAGGAATTGGGGAAAGTCTGCTTGAATATTCAACCAATCAAATCCTCGTGCATGGTACTTCCGTATACGGCCCCGGAACTTGTCGAGGTGATACGGGCGATGGTCCCCGTTGTCACGGGTACTAGTAACCTTGGAGCCCCTTTGGCGATGGACTTCTCGGTGGCACATGGCCCTCCAACATCTCATAATGAGAACTATGCTCATTCTTGGCTACAAGACACCGTAGAGGCTCATCAACTCCTCTTCGACAAGATCGTTTGCTTTGCTATGTCGGACTTCGGAGGGATACACGCCGCCTTTCGCTTGATGATCACGTGTGCGGTACGCCGCTATGGGTTCTTGCTCCGCACCCTCCCCCAAGATATCTGCCGACCGTACCTTGCTAATGCAAATTGGGCAGTTCGTGCAGCAGTTTACCGAATCTTGGGCGTTTCTCAGGACGCGCAAACACGCGATCAACTAAATTGTGCTAAACGACAGCTTTCCCTCTCTACGGAGTTTGGGGGGCTTAATGTACAGTCCAACGAGCTCGACGCCGAACATGCTCACTATGCTTCATTCCCTGCGATCCTCGCTAACGTGATTGATGATTACGAGTCCGGGTCGCAAGGCCCTTTGTACGGTCTCGTCCGACATGAACTATTGAATGTTGCCACTTCTACTTTACCGTGAATTCGTATGATTCGATCTCCACTATGGGAGGGTCTTCGGAATCGGATCTCGTGGTGTTGACTAACACACTGAATCAAAACCTTTCCGATTATGCCGGGCCCGATGTCGAGTTGGTGGTATCTACGGTCAACAATGCGGTGGCACCCGCTACCCAACTGACTTAGTGACTTGCCTACAACTTCCGACTCCCGATGCTCTCACTCGCTTGGGAGATTATGGGGGTCACATTCAACGGGGGATTTCGCGTATTCTTCGTGCCCGGGCCTACCTTGACCTCTTGGCGTTTTGTTGACCTTCCCCACCGGACTATATGAAAGTGATTTCGGGTACGGGTCGCGGGCTTTGGCTCTCTTTCGCTTCACACGAGTCCAATTTTCAAGGTGCCATCCGGTTGCTATACGATGGCAGCCCACCGGGTGTTTGGCTTAATCACAGTGCGCGCCGTTCATGTTCGAAAGTTCCCTCGGTGCAATGAGGCTCCTTCAGAGTCTCGCGGGTATGGATCTTCGTCGACGGTATCGGGCATCTCTATGTCGGGTGAGCATTCAGCAGCCGCTATGCTCATGGACCATATCCCCCGGTGCCCGTGCTCTTGGTACATTGTTCAACTCATGTTGTAAGTAATACCTTATAGTTATTAGTTGCAGATAGCTATTGTAAGCTATTCTATATATGATTAGTACATGTCTAGATCGGACATACCGATAACCTTTTTGTTTTGGTACAAAGCTGTCGCTAGGCCACATCTCTAACACTTATGTTATCCCGACACCACGCCTTGGGCTGGTTGTCTATGTGACTGTCCCTTTGCGTGACTGTGACTATAACTACGTGTGCGTTAGTTATATTCTTTACTGATCGTGTGTGCACGGTTTAACAAGTTATGGGCCCCCGCCTCACGTCACTCACGCGCGACACCCTGGTTCGACGAGCTGTGATCGCCACCTCTCCCGCAGAAGGCAAGTTTACATAGATACTTTGTACTCTCACCTTGTAGTCGGCGGTATCGCCAGTATCAGCAACGCTTTAAAAAACCAGCCCTCCATCCCACCTAAGTCAGCCGCTCGAGGACGCCAGACAGCCACCCTTACCGACGCACTCGTCGTGTGTGGACATGGTGCACACGGGTCCAAGCTGGAGACGGGGGGGGGGGGGCACTGTCGGGTGAATACGCATACACATAGTGCACGACAGCTTTAGCATAATATATGGATATATTATCTTGGCGACTCATACGCCACCGCATCTCCCCACCTGCATTGGCCGTGGCCCCGACTTGTGCCCCACACTGGGTGGAAGACATAGAAAAGGTGCTTTGAGACACCCCGGGGCATCGGGCCGAGGGGTCGGCGGGCATCAGACCGTCTCTCTGAAACCACTGTTAGGAACAAGTCCGGCTAGCGGTTTTTACCGCTGCCTGTTTATCAGCTCTTTCTCTTTCGTCCTCTGTCGAAACAGCGCCGAAAACTCGCTTTGTCGATTATCCACATGATTCGCCTCATGCTTCCCCTAACCTCGGCTCTCCGCATAGCTCTGTCAGTCCCACCCCTGCTACCCTCGCGCTCGCCCTAGAGCAAATGGCGCTCGTAAACGCCCGCATGGACGCGCAGTCCGCCGATGTTGTTGTTGCTGCAACTGTTGCTGCCCATGCGGACCCCTCTATCGTTGTGCGTCGTCGCGATGCGCAGATCGACCCCCTTAGCGATAACCACTCCATAAACCCCCTTGCCTCCGCCCTTCCCACATACGCACCTACCTTTCCCGGCGCTCGGCTGGACGCGAAGACGGCCCACGCTGTTGCTCAGCTGCTGTCGCTGCGGTTGGCGACCCCCATGTCGCCCACCGCCGCCACGATGCGAACAACTCACCACCGCCTCACGAACTGCCCGCGGAACACTTCCCAGCACCTCCTCCGTACCCTCCTTCAGGGTATGCCCTCCCGGACCCCGGATCTTTTTTCCCGGAAGCACCGCCGCCCCGCGTCCCCGCCTCCCGTGGCTACCCGCACCCGCACGGCCCGCCGCCTACAATGGCCGGTCACTCTCCTTTCCCCGGCGGACCACCTCCTCCCTTTGCCGGCGGACCACCTCCTCCCTTCCTTGGCTGGCATTCGCATCCTACACAGCGTGGTGGGCACACCACCCGTGGCGGCCGTCGCCCACCATTGACCCGGTGGTCATCGGCGGCGCGGCCCACGAGGCAACCGGTTTCGACAAGGACGCCCTCAACCGGTCCATGAAGATGTCGCTCCCTACCATGGGGCCCACAACGGACTTCAAGCAGCGGAAGATGAGCTTCCTTAATTTCCTCTCTATCAAGGCCACTTACCTCATCCCACAGCTTGCCATCCGCGACTCGGGCGTATGGTTAGACGAACCGGCGCAACATTGTGTTTACACCTTGCTGCTTCATGCAACAAGCGCGAACCATCCCGCTGACCAAGCGATGAAGTGCGTCTCCCCAGCACGTCTTGACTGCGCAGCAGCCGCGTGGGACATCTTGTGTGAACGTCTCGACATTCAGTCCTTTGCTCGCTCCTTGTCACTGCTGGACATCTTGATGATCATACAGCGCCCCAAACAGTCACTCAGTGACTATGTCCACTGCATGCGGCAGACGTTCGACGACTACAACGAGACCTGTCAGATGGTTGATGGTTCCGCTTCCATTCACCCCCACAACCTCGGTCTCCTCATGCTGCGCGGTATTTCCAGCACCGGCCCACACGGTCAGGCCAAACAGTGCGTCATCAACGCGTTCGACACATACTACCTATTGTCCGCTGATGACGTGATGGCCATCATCCTCCACTTGGCGCACAATATGGACGAGGACGACGCCCCGGACGCAACAGCTCCCCACATCTCACCACCTCCCATCTCCGCCTTTGTCGGTGTTGGCCGCGGTTCACATAGCGGTCGAGGCCACCCTCCACGTGGGCCTCGCGGTGGTTGCGGACTACCCACCAAGTGTAGCACATGCGGCAGCCCGGACCACATCTTGTCCTCTTGCACTGCCCCGGATGACGCTCTCTTGCGGTGGACACTCGCGAAGCGCAAAATGACCATTCAAAAGTACGGCGCCTCTGGTGGCTCTCACTATGCGCAAGCCGCTGTGCTGAGCGACGTCCCCGCCGATGACTCGGACATTTTGCCCACCCTCGGGGAGTGCACGGATGAATACGATGACACCGAGGTGAGTGTGCCCTTCAGCTCCGTAGCCTTCTCATCTTCCCTCACCCCTAGCCGTAACCTCTCACATTTCTGGGTAGTCGATTCCGCATGCTCGCTCAACCTCACCGCGTTTAAAAGTGACTTCGCACGATTCACACCCCCCTCCGCTCCCTTGCGCGTTGGAGGGGTTAGTGTTGACGTCAAGGGCAGTGGCTCCGTCCGGATTTCTGCCAGGCTTGCCTCTGGCCGGCTTATTCACCGCACTGTCCATGCGTTGTACACCCTTGACTTGTCCTCTCGCTTTGCTCAGCGCATCAGCCGACTGCTTAGTGTCAGCCGGATGTAGACCCACAGCGGCTGTGAATTCATCTTCCCCTCTAACTCTGACATTGGTGTGCTTGTGGTCCCCACAGGAATGGGTGTGCTAGAGCCGTCCGGAAACGGACTCTACCTCCTCCCCCACCAGCTAGAGAAGAAGAAGAAATCCGGCAACACGTCCGCGAAGTCGTCATCGTCGTCTTGTGGGTGCAATCATGATAAATCCTCGTGCACCCCACGACCACTTGCAACGGGGTTGGAGTTTAGGGCCTCCATAGCGCGACGATACTCGCCAACCGCAGCTAGACAGCCGCCCGGTTGGCTACCTTGGCCGAGACGCCGTTATGAAAGGGCTGCAATACCGGCCCTCGAAAATGGAAATGAGGTCGGTACCGGCCCTCGAAAGTGAGGCAGATGGCACCTTCCTCGACGCAAGCTAGGACGACGTCAAGACCTCGGCTACCTTGAGGGGGGTGTTAGCACTAGCATCCCGTTGCCTAGTACTTATGTACAAGGTAGCTATTTGTCATCCTAGTACGTTGTGTTATGCTATTAGCGGTACTCTATTTCCTATTAGTGGCGGTCGGCCGGCCCTGCCGGTGCCTTCGCCGGCCGCCATCTCACTCCTCTCACTTCTCTAGTCACCACAGCCTGCCCCCTTGTGGGGCCGGCTCGACCTCCGTGTTACCTATTAGAGTTGGGATCGGATAAAGTAAGGGATGCGTGAGCGCGAGCGGCGGAAAACAACGTATCTAGATCGCTTGACGCCCAATGGCCAAAGCGGTTGTCACGGTAATCAGCGACCGGGTCAGGAGGCATGTGCCCCGCAAAATTGGAATCAGCCATAAGGCACAAAACTAAGCGCGAGAATAAAAGCAACGCCGCCCAAGCCGCTTCCGCGGAAGCCCCTTGGGTGGCCTTAACACGGAAAGACGTAAACAACCGACAAGCTCCTTGAAGACCGGCTTGACGAGGTATACCACCGAAGGGGGACGTTGTTCGAGGACGCACTAGATCGGAAGGAAAGAAGGTAGGACTCGGAGAAGGCTTTGGAGTTCTCACCACCAGTGGCCTCATGGTCAAGGCATCATTGAGCGGCGGGGGCAAGGGTTGGGGATGCACCGGAGACGGCCGACCGCGCGAAAGCGAAACACCGCATGCCGGCGGTTGGGAGGGCGTACTATTGCGGTGAAAGCAAGAATGTTGGTGTCTACTCAGGCCACCTCTCCGAAAGTATTGTCCGCAACAAGTGCACGGCGTGAGAAGGTGGCGATCGGCATCCACTATTGGGCAATTGTCGAGCGCAAAAGTGCACGTTGTCCCGGGGGAATTTAAATGGGCTCGTAACGCTTGAAGGGTCGGGAACGACGCGGAGCAACCAACGCACCTCAAAGGAGTGGGGGGGCGCATTGTGGGAGCGGGGGGTAAAAACTGAGACGGAGTAATGCCAGGTCGTAAGGCGTGGGAATGCGCTTGCGCATTAGGTGATAATGTGGGAAAGTCACCCGGGGTGGGGGCCATAGGGCACGACCCGGCGCTACCGCCGGGCGACTGGCCTAAAGGTGGCGGTGGAGGTCGTCGATGACTATGTCCCGGCCGGGTCGCCGCGGCGGGCACCCGGAGTGGCATGTGTGTCGCGTCCTAAAGTAAGTAAAGCACGCGGGGTCGGAGAGGGTGGGTGGGCATGTGGCTTGATGTCATATCCTAGCCATTTAGCTAAGTGCTAGTATCTGACATTATTTATTTCCTCTAAATGGTACCTGTATCTTAGCGATATACAGTTACTCTTTTATTGTCATCACGGCAATACAACTGTATCGCCGTATTTTCCCTCGACAGTACAAAGTAACTAGCAGTATCTCTTCTCGATAGTTCGTCTCTAGATAGTTCTAAGAGCTTGTGCGATAAGGTTAGATAGACGGTACAGATAATCTCAGATAATCTGTATCACTTGTAATAGTTTGGTTTAGTTAGCAGACAGCACAAGCTACAGGTTCTAAGGCTGTTTCTAGAACACCTGAGGCGTGGATATTTAAGACGGGGACTTACTGGTAGAGCGGGAGAGACCGGTACAGACTAGATTTACGCCACACCCAGATTTTAAGAAACCCTGTTCCTAAGATAATCTTATTAATTCTCTCTACGCTGTATAATTAGATCCAGAGATTAGGTTCTACTATTAGTCTAAGGTTTCCAACTTAGCCTAACCAAAGTAGCACCTCACACGTGGTTTCGGAGCTTCAAAACAGCTAGACGATACGAAGATGTCTAACCGAGCACGAGAGAGACTACCAGAGGAAGTTGATGGTCGACCAGAGGGGGCGCCTTCTGGGCCGACACAGCCGACGTCGACAGATGGTGAAAGACAAACTGTGCGAGAAGGATCGAGTCCCACGATGGAGCCTATGTCGGCACACGTCACCGAGATGCTACAACGACTAAGTAACCGAGTTGACACTTTTTCGATTGAGCTATCTCAAATGCGTGACCACGTCGACAACGGTTTCAGACATTTTGACGGACGAGTGAACAGAAGCCGAGAAACGGAGAATTTTTTTCGAGGAGAACAATTGAGATCGGAGAGGACGCGAGAGATGCCAAGCATGATGCCGAACGATGTCAAACCAGCCAAGATCAAGAGCATCGCTACGACTAACATCGACGAGCTGAGAAACTGGTTCCGACATGCACGAGGGTATCTACGGTATCACAGCGTTAACCCTGAAGAGCAAAGAGGAGTGTACTGGGTATCTCGCTTTCTGGAAGGCCCACTATCGAAGTGGTGGTACTCCCAAGTTGCGCAGATTGGAGATGAAGTCGGTGGAGGATTTTCCGGAGTTTTTGTGATGGAGAAATCCTTAATTCAGGAATTCTGCGGAAGAACACCGGCGGAACAAGCGAGATTAAATTTGGACAAGGCAAAAAAAACGTATCCTACCGACACTAAAGACAGTAAAAAGATCCGAAGTACTACTAAAGTACTACTGACATAAAAAATATAGGGGATGGGTCGGTAGCTCGGACGAGCAACGCCGACCGTCTTCGCTCCGGGCTTGGCCTCCCTATGAGCGATAGACTGGTGACCACAGGGCCCGTCGGACGACGGGCACCGATCACCTCTCCCCACCCGAGCCTCGCTCACCCAGGTCAGTGGATCCGTAGGCACATCAGACGGTACACACTCCAAGGCGCAGCTTTCACAAATTTGAATTCGGTTCACATGCCGGAATCCGCGCCGCCCGCTTCACAAACACCCCGCGTACTACGCTCAATACTACGACTCCCCTACGAGTCCGATAGATTACAAAACAAACCTCCCCACGGAGCCGGCGCACCACCGCGCGCCCCTCCGAGCGTCCGGACGTCCACACCCGACGCCCGCAGAAAACAAACCCATGTCCCATCAGGCCTGGTCGTGTGCCGCCAACACACGCTGACCACCTCAACTCCACTTTCCACCCACATCCACAACCTAAACACCACATACATCGCAAACTGCCCATCGCCCACCTTGTCTCTTCCTTCCAATCTCCCGGACTCCTACAAGCCGGTCCTTCTCAAGGATCGGAGCCGCCACGCGGGACGTCCGCTCGCTCCACTCAACTCCGCAATCCAACCACCCCCTGCCGCCCAAGACTTGGGCCAGGCTTCGGAACCCCCCATTGCATACCAAGTTTTAAAGCCCAACTTGATCAATATGTCCACAAACTCTAACCCCCCTCCCACGTACAGACATATGCAATTGCGGGATCGGCCCGCGAATGCGCCTACCGCGGACCCCTACAACCATAGGAGCTACCACGAGGGACATCCGCTCGCTCTACTCAACACTGTGCCCCCACCACCCCAAGCCGCCCAGGACCTGAGCACGGCTTTGGCACCCTCTCCTATCAGAAGACTCCAAACGCCTCTGGTCCTCGCCGACCCCAGGTCAACCACTGACCTAGGACGGGCCGCTGACTTTTCGACCCACACAGACGAACAGTACCGGTACGATCGTCCCGCTATGTCCCACTGTAAGGAACAGCCTAGCACCCCCCGTCCCCTCCTGCTAGCCTATGCTGATAACATCGTCAACAGCGCATCAAACTCGATACCTTTTCCTCACCTTAGTGCTTCCGAGCCACAATGCTATAAAATTAGTCCAGTAATGCAACATGATGAAACTCAAAAGTCGCTTTCTTTAATCCGAAAAAAAAATTATTTACATGCCTGATTCTCGCCCCTGCACTCACCACCGCCCTGATCAGTTCTCATCCACACCCCCCTCCCCCTGTGCTACTCTCCTACCCCACCAATACACTAACATACTCACAGCTACGCATGCCGCCTGGCCTGCAACGCTGGCCCGTGCCCTGTCCGCTCCCTCTCGCACGAACTCACCGCCTGCCGGCCGACACGATCCGTCCACCGCCGACTCCCACTCTCCTCACCCGCTGCCAGCAGCAGACACCACCGCCCTGCTCACCTCTCCCCCCCTACTTCATTCTCCTGTTGCCGGCTGTCCTCCCGCTGCTCCCTCGCTCTCTCGAACGCTCCCTCTAGTCGCTGTGTCCCTCCGATGTCTCATTCTCTGTTCTCTTTTTCTTTACACTACAGCCCGCTTAATACGACTCACCCATAAGACACTCGCGCTTACCTGCGATTTCCTCACTGCAGACCAAAACGCACTCGTTCTTCCCCCTACTTTTTCCACACTCCATACTCCGCCCAACTCGCCCGTCGCTACAATAATGACAGCTCACCCCTGCAGAGACTAGCCCGCCCGACTTGCTCTACCCGAAAGCTTAACCGATCACCCGCCCCCCCCCGCGAATCTACATGCCGCGGAAATATCGCCCCCCCTTTTCAGACACAGTATGGCAGTCATATACCCGTAACGTTTTCAGCGATACACGTATTCCCCCGCCACTACAGTCCCCGCTTCCTTTAGGCATGCTCCGAGGCTTTTCTCGGAAGCCCCGAAGCACATTTGATACGATATCGACAGCCCCCTCTGTCAGTGCAGCTCCCCACTCTCACCCTCCCCCTAATACCTATCACCCCTTTCTTACAACTTTTATATCCCCCCTCCCCTACCCTCTCATAATGTCCCCGCCATCCCTACACTTACCGCCCCCTCTTAAGCTCCGACCGACCACCCGGTCCAAGGAGCTTCTACTCCCCGACATGCGCAATGCAATGACGATCGGACCCTCCGGAGCCTTACACCCTCGCCCTCCACAAGCCTCGGCCGGCAAGGCCGCTTATCATCATTAGTCACCCACAAGACGGGCCTCACGGCCCAGAGGTTCGACCCCACAACCCCCCCCCAACCTCCCTCCCTGACATCCGACATCATATCGTTACTACTCCGTATTCGCTTCGGTCCTCACTCCCGGCCCACTTTATCTCTACCACGTGTGGCGTCAAATTACACAACTACCTCTTTGACTTAAATCTCGAATATGGCCTACCCACCCCCATTGGAAATCTAGACTCCTCCGCGGTGCTCTCTTTCCAATGGGGACACTAGCAAGACCTCTCAAACTTATACTGCATTGCTACCTCCCTATCTAAACTCCACTCCACGGCCACGGCCTCATACACCGTAATCACCAATACCGAAGTTGATAACTTCCACCAACATAAGCTCTACCCTAGCCAATGGACTAACCTCTCTAATAGAGGCTCACCCCCCCCACCCCGGCACACCCAACCACTCCTTAATTATCCTCACATGGCAACACTCCCACGTCGGTCTCCTCCACCTCACCCACTCCTCAGCAACCTGGGTGGACTCCCTCCACAACCCCCCCCCTCCAAACCTCCTCACTCGCTCCCTTGCCCTTCTCACCTCTTGGAACTCTTCCCCTCCCCCACCTGTCGGTGACCTACGCATACTAAACCGCCCTCGCCAAAACGACACATCCCACGCGTGGTCGTGCGGAACCCACGCCCTCCTTCATACCTATTACATCACTACAACACCCCCCGACCACACCTATAACCCTCCTCCCTTCGACCCTCGCACTACTGTCTACGCCCTACATACACTCATATGGCACCCCATCTTCCGCTCCACTCCCCTCCCGGTCGGACGCTCCCAACTCCTTAACACCCTCCATCCCGAACAAACTCCCCCCCTCCTACGCCACCACACCTCCTCCAACCCCCCTCCATCATCCCCCCCCCCTCCTCATACCCTGCCCCCCTCCCCCTCCTTCCATCCCCCTCTTCCCCGCAACCGTCCCCACGTCAACCTCCCAAACACCCCCCCTCCCTCCCCTCCCCCATCCTCCCACACCGCCGCGTAACATGCCCCCCCGACAACCCTCCCAACCCCCCCGTCCCTCACCCCTCACCCATCCTCCCACACCATCTACCACAACCACTACACTTCATCAACCTCAACACCAGAGGCCTACACACTTTCATCATGGACGTAGAATACCTAGCCACCACCCACCATCATGATGTCCTCATCCTCACGGAAGCCAACCACGCCACCCACAAATCCCGGTGGCGTATTGCCCTCCCCCAATACCTCCTCAAAAGCTCTCGACCCTACTACTCATCTGTGGCCCTACCCAACGCAGGCGTACTCTTCGCGGTCCGCAGAGTATCGTTCCAGTCTGCCATTGTCCTAACCCCACCCCCCCACCTCATACCACATATCGCCGGACTAAAACTCGTCCCTCACTCAGGCAACCCTTACCTCCTCCTCGGAGCCTACATACCACAGCTCCACAGCACCCAACTGACCCAAATGTACGCCGAAGTCGCAGCCTGGGGCCTCCGCCTACCGGATGACTACCCGACCCACCGTATCCTCTGGGGAGGCGACTTCCAAACGACCACCACACAAGGTACTGGCAACCCCGCCCTCACCTCCTTACTCGAATCCCACCTCCGCCCACTCCACCCCCCCCTCCCTACCTTCCCGCGTAGCGGAGGATGCCTTGACCACTGCATCTCACCCCTCCTCCCTCCCCCCCCGGCCTCAACCCACCCGAATGCTCGGTCTTTACCTCACCCTCACACTTTACCGACCACTCGGCGGTCCATCTAGTGATTCCTGCCCCCTCCTCTTTAATCGCGAGATGGAGAAGTCCTTAATTCAGGAATTCTGCGGAAGAACACCGGCGGAACAAGCGAGATTGAATTTGGACAAGGCGCGACAGAAAACCACGGTCCTTAAGTATGCAAACTATTTTCGAGAACAATTATTGGAGCTTCCTCCCCGTCATGGAGAAGATAACGCACATGATTTCCAGCGCGGTTTGAGACCCTCGATTCATAAGGAGGTTGCCCTGAAAACCCCTAAGACCCTACACGAGGCGATTCAAGCAGCTCTGCGAGCGGAGGCAGCGGAGACCAAGATTGAGACGGCCCAACGTTCGACAGGCCGACTGAACGCCATCGAAGAAGACAACGACTTTTCACAGGCAGCGGAGGAGATCGACAGTGAGTCGGAGAAAGAATCGCATGGCGCGACCGAAGAAAAGCCGCGGGAGCTGTACGAGATTAGACGCCTCACTCAAGAGGAGATCGACAGATTTAAGAAGGAGGGCAAGTGCTTCATTTGCCACAAGAAGGGACACATCGCTATCGGCCGCCCAAAGAGCAAAAACAAGAAGAACGACAGAACGAGGAAATCTCGGCCGGGAAAGTGAGACATGAGTCGGCAGCTCGCGGCAAGTTGCAGGATGAGGTATCGTCTCCTAATTCCTGTATCTAGGGTTTGGAAAAAAAAAAAAAAAAAACGTATCCTACCGTCACTAAAGACAGTACAAAGATCCAAAGTACTACTAAAGTACTACTGACATAAAAAATATAGGGGATGGGTCGGTAGCTCGGACGAGCAACGCCGACCGTCTTCGCTCCGGGCTTGGCCTCCCTATGAGCGATAGATTGGTGACCACAAGGCCCGTCGGACGACGGGCACCGATCACCTCTCCCCACCCGAGCCTCGCTCACCCAGGTCAGTGGATCCGTAGGCACATCAGACGGTACACACTCCAAGGCGCAGCTTTCACAAATTTGAATTCGGTTCACATACCGGAATCTGCGCCGCCTACATCTCAAACATTCCGAGTACTCCGTCCAATACTACGCCACTCGTGCGTATCAAATAGATTACAAAAAACACTCTCCCACGGAGCCGGCGCACTCTCACGCGCCCCTCCGAGCGTCCGGACGTTCCCATCAGACGTCCGTGAAAAACAAACCCAGGTCCCATCAGACCTGGTCGTGTGCCGCCAACACACGCTGACCACCTCTAACCCTCTCTCTCTCCACTCCAAAACCACCACATACACACACATCGACACCCACCTTCCGTCCACTATGTCATCACCTTCTACCCTCCCGGAATCATACAAACAGGTCCTCCTCAAAGACCGCCCTACACCCCTTTTCGCGGACGACCACATCGGCCCCCGTAACCGCCTTGTGGGTCACCCACTTGCTCCATTCCTTACGGCCCCACAGCTCGCGACAGCAGACTACGGACGAGGCACGCCCCTGGAACCCACGCCGGGCACAGGGCTTCAAACTCCCCTGGTCCTCTCCACCCCGACGACTGCCCCCGACCTCGGAAGGGCCGTTGACCTCTCTGCTCGCCTGATCGACTCCTACCTACTGACAGGCCAGTACTCCACCGCCCCTCCTGACACTGCCAGCTTCTGGCTCCACGGTGTGTTCCTACCGAACACGCCGTCTTCCTCACTCATGCTCATCTCCGCTTGCTCTCTCGCTCGACGCTGGCTTCTCGAAAAAGTTCACGCCCTAACCGATATCCCGGCCCGCGCGAAAAATATAATCGGTCGGGAACTCGCCCATCGTGCGCGATGGACAGCCTCAGTCACCCGCACCCCACACCCCGCCATGCCCCAGCAACACGATCTCACCCCTCTGCCAGTCGCACTCTCACATGGCCACCAGGAGGTCCGGCTGGACATCCCCACCTCCTGCATCACAGTTGGCCTGCTTTACCAGCTCGCTTCACGCCAGCGTGAACTCCCGTCGGGAGGTCCAACGCCACCCAGTGCCGCCTCGGACCCCCAACTTTCCACCACCCTGAGACAGCAGGAAATTCAGATTATACGTGCTGTAGCCGTTCCCGCAATTTCAGGCCAACGCATGAAAATTAGCTCCCCCCTGTTCACTCATCTCTCCGGCCCAGACGTCGTTCCCCTGATACAGGCCCTCCTGCTAGATCGACTCGCCACGGAACTCGCCGACACCTGGAACGCCAGCGCCACCACCCCTGCCCCCCGAATGGAAGACCTCCCGGAACCAGCCCAACTCCTGCTCCAGATCGCGGACGCCCTACAACCTACACGGGAACCCGTCCAGGTCGTGAACGACCCCCCCTCCTTCTGGATGCATATCCTCCACCCACCCCATAATCCAGTTCTTTCACAATCAGGACCTGTACATTTTCACGCCACCCTTCAAAATGCTATTCACACCGTACCCCCCACCCCCCAAAACTACACAATTACCATCACACCCCCCCTCTCACAGGCCATGTCCCAGGCACCTCCTGGACTGACACCTGCCTCACCACAGTCCTCATCCAATCCCCCCACCCCCTCCCCTTCCCCCAACCCACGTCCAACGGTACTATCCCTTCCTCACACTGGCTCTCCACCCTCCTCCATCAAACAGCTTCAGAATACGCACAGTCACACACCCACTCCCGCAGCTCCACACCCTCCACCTTCGACATCTCACACCACACCTCCCTCAAAAAATTTCCTGACGGCTCATACTTCCGCTCCCACCCCTCCCCCTCCCCTCACATCGCCACCAGCATCCAAATCTCCCTCACCAACATCATGTACTGCATCCTCATCTCAACCAACGGCACTGCCACCATTCCCCTCCCCCACACCTACATACACCGCGGCACCCCCACCAACACCACATGCTCCCTATACATCACACCCCACCACTACTCCACCTTCGGCAGGTCCCGCATCACAGACCCCATCTTCACCACCTCCCCCTCCCCCCCTCAGCTCACCCTCACAAAAAACAAATCCCTCCTTCGCAACCCCCCCTCTCTCCTTCTCGAATGGACAGGCCACTTGCAGGCGACCAACACCTACGAGGCATGGCAACAAGAACCTGCGGACGGCTCCCTGCTGGACACCCCTGACGATACCCCCCTCGACCTCGACTCTCTACCCGACATCCAACTGGCCCCTTCATACTCCCCCCCCCCCTCACACTCGCACCCAGCGCCCCTCCAAAAAACGTCGCTCCCCCTCCCCCGCCCCTCCTACGTACCCCCACCCCGCTCACCCAGCTGACCCTCCCACCTTGCCCGCCACCACCCCTCCTCCCCCACCCCCCCTCCCCACCATCCTCGAATCCTCAGTTGACCACATGGATTCCTCCTCCACCCCCCTCACACACCCCGCCACAGCCTCCTCACACCCAACCGGCATTGACCCCCCACCTCCTTCCCCCCCCCAACGCACAGACTCCACCCCCCACATGATACCTCCCCCCCTCCAACTCCTCCCCCCCTCCCTCCCCCTCCCCGACCCCATGGACTCCTCCCCAACGGCACGCACACCAACAGACCCAGCCCTCAAACCAGCCCCCCCGTCCGGCGTCCTAAAGCACACACGCCACACCCTCAGAAAGACCCCCCACTCACCCCCACACCGCCGCATCCCCCCCGCCCAACACACACCCCTCAAACCTTCCCCTACCTGCCTCATCCCCCGCGACCTCAGACTTCGAGCTCGAAGACCTCCCTGAAGAAGACCTCAACACCGCGGAAGCCAATGAGGAACACCTCCCCTCACCTGGACCTCCCATCCCTCCATCTGATGTCCACTCGGCCGCTAGGGCCAGCCCCCATCCCTAACTCCACTACAGACGGGCCAGCAGGCCCGGAGGTTCGACCCCCTGCCCTCCTCCCACGCCCCACCCAAGATATCCGTACACACGGTGTAACCAACCCACTCAGGGCCTCACTTCCGTCACACTTCGCACCCGATACCTGCACTATCAAACTACATAACTACCTGTTTGACCTTAACCTTGAACACGGCCTCCCCACCCCCATCGGCCACCTCGACTCCTCGGCCGTGCTCTCCTTCCAATGGGGACACTACCAGGACCTCTCAAACCTCTACTGCATTGCCACCTCCCTTGCCAAACTCCACTCCACCTCCTCCAACACCTACACTGTTATCACAAACACCGAGGTAGACACCTTCCATAACCATCACATATACCCCAGCCAGTGGACCAACCTCTCAAACAGAGGCGTACCCCCGCGCCCGGGCACACCCCACAACTCCCTCCTCGTCCTCACCTGGCAGCACTCCCACTTCGGCCTCCTCCACGTGACACACGACTCCGCCACTTGGGTGGACTCCCTCCACCACCCTCCCCCCCCGTCCCTTCTTACCCGCTCCCTCTCACTTCTCGCCTCCTGGAACTCGTCTCCCCCCCCCCCCAACTCCTCACTCCTCGCCTTCTCAACCCCCCTCGACAGAACGACTCACCTCGGGCGTGGTCCTGTGGAACCCACGTCCTCCTTCACACATACTTTATACTCACGGCACCTGCTGACCATGCTTACGACCCCCCTCATTTCGACCCCAAACACACAGTCTATTCCCTTCACTCTCTTCTGTGGCACCACGTCTTCCGCTCCACTCCCCTCCCTGTCGGTCGCTCCCACCTCCTTAACACCCTCCACCCTCAACAGCCCTCCCTCTCCCCCGAGCCCCCACACCCCCCCAAACCCTCCCCATCAATTTCTCCGCTCCCTCATTCCACCCCCCCCTCCACCCCCCGCCAACCCACCCTCCCCCACATCACACTCCCAAACCCGCCCCAACCCCTCACCTCCCACACCCCCCCACCACGCCGCACAACTCCCCCTCCAGCGAACCCCCCTTACCCCCCCAACCCTCAACCCCCACCACTTCTCCCACATCATATACCACAACCTCTACACCTCATTAACCTCAACACCAGGGGGCTACACACATCCATCATGGACGTGGAACACCTCGCCACCACCCACAGCCCTGATGTCCTCATCCTCACGGAAACTAAACACGACACCCACAAATCCAGATGGCGTGTCGCCCTCCCACAATACCTACTCAAAAGCTCCAGACCCTGCTACTCATCTGTGCCCCTACCCAACGCAGGCGTTCTCTTCGCGGTCCGAAGGGAATCGTTCCACTCTGCCACTGTCCTCACCCCACCCCCCCACCTCCTCCCACATATCGCAGGCCTGAAACTCGTTCCTCACTCAGGCAACCCTTACCTCCTCCTCGGAGCCTACATGCCACAGCTCCACAGCCCCCTACCAACACGCTTATACGCGGAGGTCGCGGCGTGGGGCCTCCGCCTGATGGACGACTACCCAACTCACCGCATCCTCTGGGGCGGCGACTTCCAAACGACCACCACACAAGGTACAGGCAACCCCGCCCTCACCTCCTTACTCGAATCACACCTCCGACCCCTCCACCCCCCACTCCCCACCTTTCCCAGTAGCGGAGGTTGCCTCGACCACTGGCTCACCCCTCCCCCCTCCCCTCTCAGTCTCAACCCGCCTGCGTGCTCGACTTTCACCTCTCCCTCACACTTCTCCGACCACTCAGCGATACACCTAGT